>VZSG01000013.1:1003502-1115946 GCA_013398315.1 Nothoprocta pentlandii | reverse complement strand
TTTTTTTTTTTTTTTTTTTTTTTTTTTTTTTTTTTTTGCGTTAAGAAAAAACAGGAAGAGAAAAAAAGCAAGTACTTATGTAATTTTTGGAGTCTCTTCTCAAAGTTTTTTTTTATTTGGAAGGCAAAAGTTGAAATTACCATTGGGTAATTTCATTTACCATGAAATCATCTAATGTTTGCTGTATTTTGCCATGTCTACTGTAAACATCCATTTACATGGGGTTACATGATGGTATAATTTATAGCTTCCTTACTACAGGTCAGAGAGTAGGAGATGCTGAATTCCTCCTACAAGGTGCTGCCTATACAGT
This sequence comes from Nothoprocta pentlandii, assembly GCA_013398315.1. Taxonomy (NCBI): domain Eukaryota; kingdom Metazoa; phylum Chordata; class Aves; order Tinamiformes; family Tinamidae; genus Nothoprocta; species Nothoprocta pentlandii. The sequence continues at coordinate 1,115,633 of VZSG01000013.1, read as the reverse complement.
TTGTGGTTGCAGAGATTTCTTGGCAGCATCTCTCCATAGCAGCCCCTTTAGTTCTTTCACTCCCTCATTTCTTGATAAATTCTCTCTAACAACAGCTCTAACATCCTGCTATGTTTTTGGTACGGCAATACATATACATCTCTGGACAAATAGGAATCAAAAGACACATAGGTACCACCTGTAGTTGATTTAAGAGTTTTGCCAGCAGATGTTGATACTTTATGCAATGTAAAACGTGTGTATGTCCACTGGCATTCAGCAAAACATTAGAGATTCTTTATTACAAGAAGGTAAGTGAAAATCTAGCAATACTTGGAAATAATCTCCCCAAAGATGCAGTGCCTGTAAGATGAGAGCAGAAGTCCATTTTTTTCATCAGTATTGCCAGTATCTACCACATTTTGGTAGCTAATTCAGTTTTAAAGGGGCTCAAAAGTTGTCTGACGTGGATGCTAAACTGCTTCAGGATCTGTTGAATACCACAGTTATTTTTCAGTGTCCTCTTTCTCCTCATGTTAGATAATCTGCAATGCAACCTAGCAAAGGTGCTAGAAGAGCAAGTCCCTTCCCACGGTGTGCACTGGCAGGTGGTATTTTGTCCTGAGCGAGTGACGCCAACCAATCTGACCCCGCAGCTGGCCCGGAGAGAGCATTTGAATGAGGAAGCAGGAAAAAACATGTTTGTTACAAATATGATTGTGGTTGGGCTTTGACAGTATAAAAAATCTCATTTAATAGAAACCAGGCATACCACAATCAGCCCTTACATGTAACAAAAATATATTTATTTGAGGATTCCCACAACACTAAAAAATAATCACTTCCAGTGATATACCAGAAAAGGCGTTCTTGCCTTCTTGCAGCAACACAATCCTGGAACCTGAAGCTTGCTCAGCTGGGAAGAACAATACAATTAAATTACTCAAATAATTAAGTCCTACAGTGGCTATTAAGCATGGGTCTATTCCAAGTGAAGAATTTGTGGGTTGGCTACATTTATTATAAATTCAAATACCCAATCAAAAATATATGACGATTTACAAGGACATATATTCACAGTATGTTCTTCCCTTTAGACAAAAATGTTTAAGAATAACTGATTTAGTCTTGCAGAAAAGTTTTCATGGATCAGATATTAATAGTCACCTCCTTGTTGACAACTCTTCTGGCCAATATTCATTTTATCTCAAGAAAATCTTTGCTCAAGCATCTCTAAACAGAAGTTAATTCTCCATAACCTGGGGTATCATTTCTGACTCAGATAGGACTAAGGCCATTTCCCCATGGCGAGGAGCTGATCATCATCCACAAGCTGCAGTTACAACCGTTAAGCAGGTTACAGGAGAGGCAGGTTAGTAGTGTTTTGTTTTGTTTTGTTTTAGTTTAATGTTATGCACAGCTCCCATAGTAATGAGTGTTTTTTCTGATCTTCCAAGAAAGTTCCAAGTGTCTTTTTTTTTTCTTTTTTTTTTTTCCAATAAAAATCTACTTGTGGTGTTATCAGAACAGCAAATATCCTTTTCAAAACAAACCACAGGAAATAAGTAGCACCTCCATAAAACTTGCATCAAGTTTTTCTCGTAATTCTCAAAGAGAGACAATTCTTTATTGTCAGAGCTATTTTTCCAAAGCCAACCAAATAATATGCAAGAAAACCACAATCTGTATGATATCTGCTTTTCATCATCCTCTCTCTCCTTTTGCTCCTTTTCTGAATGAGAAACAGAAGAATGGAAATTCAATGTAAAAAAAATGCATATAAATGCAGCATGGGAAAAGATCTTTCACAAATATTTAGACTCCTGTTTCTTTTATAGCTTTAATTCTTGGTAAAAATAGCCCCCAAAACTGAGTACATGTGGAAAAAATGCAAATAGCTCTGTGCCTTCAAAACACAATCGTGTAGTGCTGCATATCGAGTTTGAGCAGCGCACTGCAAAAAAGGATTTCCCTTCATGTGAGCAGAGGGTATAGCACCAGCCTACACCTTGAACCTTCACCACAAGTCTACCTTGAAGTTTTACCATGAAGTAAATGTACTCACATCAGGTCCTATGCCCACATATATAACCCAATGTGCAGCTCTTCTCTGTTGGCATTATGTTTGTCAGCTGATATTCTTTTCTCAATTGCGGATTATTTATCACTTCTGCAGATACTGGGGCAATATATATTAGGAAAAGCTGCCTTAGGTGCTGTTTGCCAAGGCCTCCAGACAGGCAGAAGAACACTTAGCTTCTTTTGCTAGGGCATATCTCTAAAAATAATTCCAAGCTAAATATCTCCTTGGCACAAACATCTCTCCAATTTGAGAGAATCAGAGCTGCAAGTGGGGAATCTCTTGCACAAGCAGGCTCTGGGTGTAATTGCAGTAGTAATTGTCTGTCACGCATGTAAACAGGCAATAAGCATCTTGTTCTCGTTGGTTAACATAATTCTGAGCACATGGAGTAAGCCCGAGGAAATGAAAAAGATAATTTGTAAATAAACATGCTGGTGTTTAGCTGGAGTGGGGGACATCTTTGGTGCAATAAGAGACCCCCAGCACAATAAGGTTGCCTATCTTAAGTGTTGCAACTGTTAAGGCAGGTGGAAACATTTATGAGGAGAAGAAACGTACCACTATTTTCTGAAATATTGGTTGGGTTCTGTTTCATTTTTTTCACCATTCTTTTTTTGTCCTTTCTTTTTTTTTCTTTGCTGCCTTTCCATGGAAACATAACACAGTCTATTGTTTTGTTTAATTTTTGTCATTTGCTTTTCTTCTATTGACCTCCTCTAATATGTGTCTGATTCTATTTTTTTTTTTCAGACAAGTTAATGATTCAGGAAGAGGAAAGACATTTTCAGAGCAACTAGAATATAAATGATAAACTGTAAGTCACATTTGTTTGCACATGGATAGCGTTTGTGGTTTCACACTGTTCCAAAGCAGGGGCTCTGCTTCCAAGAACCGACTGGGTAGTTTGCCTGCTATTTATCACTGTCCCAAGCAGATGATTTCTGATGATTAACAGAGCTGTCATTGAACTCTCACATGCAGGCCAAACTGCTTTTGCTGCTTTGGAAATACTTTTTAGTTGTTAAAATATCTATAAATTCTTATGAAATAACCTTTTAATTAAATACTTTTTATATATTTACATTATTTTATTTTTAATTAAAATTTAAATGAACTTTTCCAGCCTTCCCACTCTACATGGCTTGCACACAGTTGCAATCCTGACCATTCTTCAAATTGTGATGAGATTGAACTAACGATTATTGAATTTTCAGAGAGGATCTATAGAGACAAGAAAATCTTCCACGGGATATAGGACAGCTCAATATCGGCAGCCCAATGGGATTAATCCAAACCGTTGAATCAACTCTGAAATATTCTAGGTGCTTTGTCTTTCTTCGGGTGAGAAGCCAGATTCAGTGGAGCCTTAAGGTAAGGAAATGCTACCAAGGAAGTGTTTCCTACCTATCCAGATTGCACCAGACAGCTCCCTCCTCTTCTGCCTGTGGAAGTTAATGGAGTAAGCTGAGGTTGCGTTTGGAAATTCAGCCTCATCCTAGAAATTTTGTACCTTCTTATTGCATGTGCTTTACAAATCTGCATTGCAGCCACTGCTCTGTAGTATGTTGGGGCAGTTATCTGTAGTCTGTTTAAGAATTTTTTATAATTAAAGGATAGGAAATGATTATTTTTACCTCAATCAGTTACACTGCTTACATTGTGCTGTGGTAGCAGAAGTCTGTGACCTTCTGAGAAAGTTTGCCAAGTTCCATGACATGTCTCATAGCATAAGCAACTTGTATAGAAACTGGTCTTGAGTTACTTTATTTTCCTTTTCTGGTCTGTGGGAAGCTAAAAGAGAATGCGTCACTATTATTATTGTCATTTCATTTACTTGTTTGACATCACTGAGCCTGGGCATCCTCTCTGCAGAAGCAGAAAGGAATCTAAAATATGCTTTAAATTTCTTGCCATGAATTCTAAGCTGGTTTATTTACCTCTAATTATCCTGTTTTTTACACGATCAATTTATATATTCATTTTAGAAAGGATTCAATTCTGGATAATCCAGAGAAAAGATTTTCAAATGTACTGAAAGATGTACTTAAAGTACTATAAGTATAAATGTGCTTAAAGAAATGTACTTAAAGATGAACTGGAAAAATGAGAGATTATTAAAAAAACAGTTAAGCTGCTTTTCCATCAATCTCGTTGTGTCTTATTTTTATTGTGCATTATAACATGGGTGCTAGCTAAAGAAAGAGACTAAAGATAAAGGCTGGTTTTACCAAGAGGTGACCTGGCCAAGGCCAGACCTTGCTCCTGCAATACTTGGCTTCTGCAGCTTAGGTTTTGGCAGATAAAATTGTCTTGCTAAAACTGTGCTTTTATCTTGGAATATCTCACAAGCTCTAACCAACCCAAAATACGGAGAAAAAGATCTGTTTTTCTCAGTGAAGACAATCCTTTTGACTCTTGGTTACATTTGACATCTTGCTCTTACTGAAGTTTTTAATCTAGTTCCTGGAAAACAAAACAAAAACCAGAAAACAATAGTTCCCCACTCACCATTTAGATACAGTAGTAACTTGAAAATGTGGGGAATGAGACTTCATTGCACTGCTGCTGGGGTGCTTCCAGACGGAGAGCTATTCTGATCCCATTTCCTAAAGAAGAAGACTCCTAACCACAGCTGCAACATTTTTCCCCTTTTTCTGTTCTGCTTTCTGGGATGTTACACCTCCTAAGATATAAGCAGCTCTGGGGCAATATTAAGCTTGCGAAGATGACTGTCTTGATTGAGGCCTCACTGAATCCTCCCTGTTCATGTTCAAAAATGTAAGCATTGATAAATATTTCAGGTGGTCAGACATTATGAGGACGGGCAGCTGCATGCGGTAGCACTGTCTGGCTGAAATATAACAAAGATGCCAAGGGTTTGTTCTTTCCCACAGTATTTTCATACACACAGCCTCAAATAGTCTTCTGAGGAGGTTCGTCCAGGTGATGATAGTTCCACTGCAGTCCAGGGACCAGCGCTGGTTTCACACAGGTGGACATAGGACAACAGCCTGATCATCCAAAAATACTACATCTTAATTCCTGCATTCATTAATTCATATTTTAAAATTATATTTACATAAAGCATTAAAAATGTACCTTAGGAGACATCATGAGGGTACTGACTATAGCAAAAGGTAAGCCAAGTGAGCTGTGTCCGTTCCCAGATGTTCAGATGAAAACTTTCCATCTCCAGAGGCTCATTGCAATGGAGGACACGTGTCTCCAGAGCGTGAGGACGTTAAAACTGCTCTGGAGTTTGTCCTGTTTTCTAGCTTATCACAGGCAGGACCAGCTCTTGGGGCAAAATGCATGGAAAAGAGCTTTGCAATGTGATGAGAGGGAGGGACAGGTACAGATGTGAGCAGGCACCTGCCTGGAGTTGCTTCAACCGCTGCTCCGCATGGAGGGGAGGATGAGACGGTGACTGGCTCCAGCCTAGCAGAGCTGGGCTTGCCATGCCCATCAATAGAAGATAGATCTTCATTATTCTGGGCCTGTGTTTCTTTTAGGACAGAAAAGGTATTGCTGGTATTAATCATTAGATTTGTCCTCATAATGTTAAAAATTAGAATATGCCTGGCTTCCTAGAGACAGGATATTTTCCTTTGGATATATATCCTTTTCCAAATGACTGCAAGCTAATCACTCTCAAAAATCTGAGTATAATTTTACAGATTCAGTTGTCTGGAATAGAAGCTTTATTTATTTTTTTATATCAGTGATAAGTACTTAAACTAAGCACCTCAATTATTCTAGAGAAAACTTAGCAGTTAAGAGAGACCATCGGTTTTCTTTTTAGTGTTTAATTTAGTGTGCTACATTTCAACACTGAAAGATTATTTAATATATGTAATAAAATAAGCTCTTTTGTGTCATATGTGCCAGTCTCATTTTGCATAGACAGATGGAAGCATGGCTGGGTCAGTATGGTCCTTTGCTAGCCCCATTGCCCAGTCCAAACCCAGGGAACAGCTTAAAGCTGCCTTCCCTCAAAGAATCACACAAACCTGTGACTAGCAGCTCACCTGTACTTTTCACTTAGCCTGGCAGCAGCTAGAGTATGCGAAAGTCAACCAGAAAAAGGGGTATATAAATATGGCTCATTAATCTTTAAAACACACAAAATATGTATGTCTGTGACAGCTCATTAGAGTTGCAGTGAGTAATTAGCTAGGATAACAGTTGGGTTTCTGTACCACCCTGTAAATTCTGTTTTTGTGCAGTGATGTAGCAGACCCATAAATGAGAAAAGCCTCTAAGCTGTTGAGCAAGGAGCTGGCTTGAGAGAGATTTTGTTACATTCCAACTTTTGGCTGTTTGGAGCAGATTAAATTGAAATGAGAATCAGGATGGGACTCAGCCGTAATGAAAGTGAATCTTTGTCGTCTGGTGACTGTTTAGCTTGCAATCCCTCAGTAATTAGCTCTATTGGCCTTCAATTAGCCATGGCTGGCCTCCTGCTACTCTGCTTCCAAATGATAACATTAAAGATCTGCATCCACTCACAGTCTGCTCTAACAGCTGAGGCGGCCTCTGCTCAGAGGCTAAGTATATATGTTGTGGCTAAAAAAGAAATATATGCATTAAATACAAGGGAAGGACTACAGATAAGAGCAAATGAATGAACAGGGCACAGCAACTGAGACTGGCCACTTAGCATGTTTTACTGCTGTATTTTGATATGCACTTATAGTTTGAGCCTTGCTTTCGTGTGCTGGGAAGGCTTCCAGGGCTTGCATCAGTGATTGGGAACTTCGCAGTTAGCAACTCACCTAGGCCAAATTTCCTCTGATTCCCAGGGAATTTTCCAAAGGGAGGCAGCGTTGGCATGCAGGAGAACAAGACAGCAAGAGCCAGGCAGAGTTTGTGCAAAATATTAGAAGTAAGTTATGTTTTCTCTTTAAGATTTATGTCTTTACGTCCTCAAGCTACTGCTGCAGTACAAGGATTTTTTGCCAGTACCTCTGCAGAGTCACTGCTTAATCCCTCATAGCTGCTTTTGTGGTTCAGCTCTTAACCTGGGCTGGTGTGTCTGGTTCAGACAGGCTCTCAGCACCAGGGAATTCAGTCATGTTTCGGTACCCGTACCCTCAAGCAACAACAGCAGCCAAAAAAATGATAAGAAAAAAAATGTGAATGCTAATTAACCTGTTTCACACAAACAGATTTTAATCTGCGCCTTTCTTTTGGAACCACAAGATTCAGAAAACTGTCCTTCCTTTTCCAAAAGTCGTAATTGATTTCTTTCTGAACAGTTGTCCCTTACTCACATCAGAACCAAGTTTACCTGCCTCTTCAGGTTTCTTTGTGTGTGTACATCATGTACATTTTGGGTTCTTTTGTAGGATTTTTAAAGCATCAGTATTCAGATTATTACCCATGTGCAAACTACAGTTAAAATCATGCTAAATTTGAGAATATGAACCCTGTATTTGTGACAAAAGCAATTACTGCTTAGCCAGGCTTTGAATACTACCGTGAGGAAAAAATAAAACAAATTAAACCTGCAAATGGCATCTCATGTACTAGGATGATTTTAAACTTATGCCACTGTGACAATATACAACTGACTGAAGCATTTTATTATTCCTGCTTCTAAATTAGTTTAAAAACTGATTTAAAAAGCAGTAGATAATTCCTCTTTGTGGCTTCTCTCCCAGACAGGGTTCTGGTTATTTTGGTTTTACATTTTACTGCCTTAATATGTTCTGATTGCTTTTAAGAGGAACGTTATTTAATTTCTTTTTTATATATAAAACAACCTTCATCTTATAATCACTTCTGCTTATCATGTGTGTTTCATTTACAGTGGAGAATAGGACGCATCAGTGCTTTAAATTTGTCTTGTTTTGAATATATCTTGTGACAAAGTGGAAGTAATGAGGTTGAAAGCATCATTACACCTGTATAGATATATTGGAGAACCAAAGGAAGGAGAAAGGTAATCATTAACAAATGCAGGCTACTTGATCATCAGACTTTTCCAAGCAGCACAGGAGGAGAAATAAGCCAGAGTTAGCAAGGTACAAGGCTTTTGAAGTACATAGGGAGGCAATAAGTATAGTGCCTGTCTTCTCTGTCTTCTGCTAGCATGACAGATGCTTCCTTTTAGTCTCTTACTACATTGATTGTTTGAACTAGCAATTTGAATATTTTAGAGCTAGCTAGGCAATGGATTCTTTCTTTCTTTTTCTTTTTTTCATCGTTCAGTTCATCTCTAATAGCACGTTTTACTAGCCACATATAGCCATTTTTGTTCACCACTTATGTAGCACCTTAATGATCTTGTGTCAGGACTTTCTATTTTGCAGCACTAATTGCTGCCTGGGACTTAGAACCAAACAAATGGAGCTGCAGCTCTCTCAGCTCAAGTTTAATGACAGCTTTTGGACAGCATCTGACAAACAGCATTCTGAGTCTCTGTTGTGTTATAAAGGCCATTTGTCCTCTTAAGAAACACTTTAAGAGCATCTGTCACCGTCTTTGTTTTGCTTCAGTGCACTATACACTAAGCTAAAAGCATTATTTCCACAAGGGAAATTATAGTAGAAAATCCACCTGAAAAATTATCCTTCTACCTCTGAGTTAGCTGGAGGATATTCGCAGCAGCTTCTTCTTGTAATTGGATTTGATTAATCAAAAATATAAATATAAAGTCAGATAAAACTAATTGAGCAACTGTGTGCAGCTTCCAGTCACTTGTGCCTGATCAGTTGCTTTAATACTTAAACCTTCCTTACCTTAAAGCCTACTGTCTTACGGAAACAAATCATTTGTACTTCTAAAACTGTGCTCCAAATCGACAGTTTCTCATTCTCTGCAAAGGCAATTTATTTTCTGCTAGGGAAATACATAAATGTAAATAAACCAAATCTGACAGAACATACATCCCTCTTGAATATGTTGGTGAAATTCATCATGCCTGGTGGATCTTTCTAACATTAACACATGCTGAAATCTGACCCATTTCCTGGGAGCTGGAGTATGTGATGAAATCTACTTGAATACATCTAAAAAAAAAAGAGTGCTGGGACTTTGATATCACATGAGCTTTACAGAACACTGCACAAACCAAGGGCTGATGTCCTGAAATGCTGAAGTTTAACCTGCAAGAAGAGCCAGCAGCTTGATACGTTCACATGAGTGTTTGTAAGCTGGAGAGGAGACAGTGATCCCAGGCAATCACCAACCCAGCTGAGGCCTTGCCGAGACGTAATGGAATGGAAAGTTTCAGCAACTGTTTGAAGAAAACCCGGGAAGCTTTGCACACTGTTTATAAGAAGCTGCTCTCAAACATAAGCAGAAAGAAAGCACAAAGCTGCTTGTCTGAAAATTGAGCAGGGTGCAGCCTCAACACTTGTGCTGCACACAGATCCAAGCTGGCTTCAGAGCTGGAGCAAAGAAGCTGGAAACGGCTGTTGTTGTCTAGGAAGGCTCTTCAAAGCCCTTCTTTGATACGAGAGAAAAGAAGAACCTCGGAGAGATATATAAAAAGACAGTAATGACATAGATAAATTAACATATTTGGAAAATTATCATTGCAAAAGTATAGGTGGATTTTGCCATATGAACATTGCATATTAATCTTGACCTGGGATTAGAGGCTGGACAATAATTTAAATGGAGTTAGTGAAACATAAATGTTGTATTTTAGAGACATAAAGCAGAAAGACATTGTAAGACTTTAAACGATTTCAAGAAACTGAAAGTCAGGTTACGGTCTCATGCAATCAGATATTTGATAGCTCTGTCCACAAGAAATGAGCACAAGAATGCTAGGGCGAACAACAGTTTTATATTAGGTATGTTGAGCCTGACTTAAGATCAAACATCTACAAAGAAGAATTAGAAATAGAGCAGTATTTTAATTTGAACAAAAAGGTAGTGAATGGAAAAAGAAGCAAATTTAGAACAAAATACAGTGGCCTTATTTCAGACACACTTTTCAGCAGTACAGCCAATTGCATCCAACTGCTTTGGATGTTATTGTCTTGATTGCCAGACTATACAGAAAGTCTGTGCTGGGTGTTTTGAAAATTAATATCTGCATTTAGGCTGTCCACTGGGAGACCATACAGGAGTAGAACTGAGGAAATTATACAGAGATGGATGGCAACTTATATCCGCAGAAAACATTTACAAAGAAAGTGAATGTGGAGCTGTAAGGCATGCCCAAAGAAGGATGGAAAACAACAAAGATTCATAGAAGAATATTCAAAAAGAACATCTAGAGAGGTAGAAGGATTTATTTAGTGAGGCCAGCAATGAGACACTAGGGAGAAATACAGCCAGGAGAACAAAAGGTGGTGAACTCAGCACACAGGGAAGATCACATCGTAATTTGTCAGTTTTATTTTGAAATAAATAACTGAGATTCTCTGAACTGAAAAACAGAGGCAGATGTAAGAAAGAGCTGGAGAAATGTGATAAGTCTCTGAACATATTCCTTAAGTTTTCCAGAACTCAGTCTCCGTACCTGGAAAATGCAATCTCAGGAAATACTACCTCCTAAATCATCTTGCAGAACATGGAGATGTTCTTCCCAAGGGTCAGACAGCTTCAGATTCTTTTCTTAATTCTTTTTGTTTCTCCTTGTATTGCCCCAGTGGTTCTGTCAAAAAACAATGTATTTGTCCCCTTCAAAACTGGACTTAATAGACTTCTCAAGGAAGGATAACACAACAAGGCAAAATGTGACTCCTTCCCTTAGTGCCATGATTCACAAATTGTGCACCAAAGCAATCTTGTCTTCCACGAAGGTTCTCCTTCAGTTTCTTTTCCATCCTCCCTGTCTCTCATATCTTCCATCCTTAGGATCTTTAGGGCTTACGAGGGCCTAAATTATTCATTGGATACAGTTAAAAAAATGCTGAGAAGGTTGGAGTTGATGATAATTCAGATACATCAAGAAGAAAACTGGTTAGGGCAAACTGTTGGCTGCATAGTACTGTTCTGCAAAGTAGATGTCACATGTAATGAGGAAAGATTTTCCAGTAGGAAAATCTAAGCTCCTCAGCTTAAAACAAGCAGTGTAAATCAGGACTCAGGATCATCTATTTTTGGCATATTTATAAAATGGAAATTCAATTGTATGGTCACAAGAGTTGCTCACTTAGTCAAAACCATATCCCATACAGCGATTGCTGCATTTCCTGGGGTGTAGAGGAGATTGTTTTATTTGATTTTTTTTAAGACAATGCACTAGTATTTCCTAACAGTGTAGTTTTTCTAGCAGCAAGATTATTGAACCTTTTAATTTCAGCTTGATCCAGGCACCAAGCTACTATTTTTATATGATGATATGTATGAGAAATCCAGGGAAAAACTATAGGCATGCCCCAAATTTGGGAAAATTCAGACTTGAAGTTGACTTGATGTTGACTTCTCACTGCTAAAACTAATATATAGATGGCTTTAATCCTAACTGGCAGGACACTTGTTGGAGATTTCAAGTTTGAAGCTACTTCAGATTTTGATTCACTTGCTAGTCTTTTTGAAAAAAAGAATGTATCAAGCTTAAATTTTAGGCTGAAAGTGTTGGACAGAATTGTCGTAGCAGAGAATTTACTCGTATGTGAATTCTCCATTGAATCTTCAGAAAACCATTTAAAAGTATCCAACCACTTCAGGGGTTACATTTCCACAGTATTTTAATTCCTGGGAGGTTCACGAGCCTCCTAAAATAGAAAACCTTGTTTTTCTTTTTAGTTCAACAGTGAACTCTCCAGTTGGATAGCTAACATGGACTCTGATAAGGGAGGTTTCAGGCAGTGTTAAGGACCAGAGTTTCAGATTTTGTCCTAAAATGGACTATTCAAGATACAAATACTTTCAAGCTTTTTGAAAATGTCGATGAGAACAATAATATTTTTGAAATTAAACCTGTTTCTGTCATACAGGTTACGCAAAGCACAGAGTACCACAGAAGTGCATGAGAACTGGAGACTGACCTACATCACTTCGTGTTCTAAGATGTGGGCATAATCTGCTTAGAAAGCCAAAAATGTATCTATTTTTAGACTCATGAATGCTCATGCTATAAAGGAAGCCAGTTTCAATATGTTTTCTTAGTTATAAAGGAATTCAGCACTCTTCTGCATTGCAATAGTGCTTTCCTCCAAAATTTTCATGCGCTTGGTTGTATAATATATTGTGTTAATTATATTTCTAAGAAAAGTGTTTGAATATCTTTGAATCCAGAGCTGTGGATTTGGAATACTAATATTTATCACAGTTAATTTTTTTTTCTCATATGTTGCGGCACTTATGCATAAATATGCCTTATGTGGAATTGGCTCCATAATTTATAAATGTATTACCTAATTATACGTACAGTAATGCATAGTGCATGAGGATAAAATCCCAAATAAATTGCACTTTGTGAGATTTGGTATAAATAAGATTCCTTGATTTCTTTTCTTTTGCATAGTATTCACCTTTACTCTGTTTTGGAGTTCTTTGTAGATAGTGGCAGACATCACTGTGTCCTTTTAGTTTTCTTAGATGCTATTTTCTCTGCTGCAGCAGCAAACGTGGAAGCTCAGCCGATGCAACAAGGATGTGCAGTACATGGACAATAGAAACTACATCAGTGACTTCTGCTGCTCTTTTTGCACTGCAGTAAAAGAGATCTGACTAAATTAGCCGATCACAGAACAACTTTGATCCATTTTTATGGGGCACTGATCAAAAATGAGAGGTAGAAGTAGGATTGCTACAGGTTAGATAATTTCTTTAGAGGTAGGGAATTTCTAATGACATTGTGAAATGCTGCTGAGACCTCGCTGGAATATTGTCTACAAATTTGACCATCCATGTTCTGGTCTCCATGAAGTGGGTGGAGATCACCAACAGGAATGATAAGAGAGTCTTAAAAGGGTTGTCTTCTTGACTAAAATAAACAAAGGTAAAGAGGGAATTTCATGGTTCAGGAAATATATCAAAACAGAAAAAATAAAGTGCTATGAATGCTGTTATATCTAATGGGCAGGTCAGTTAGGCAAAAGAGTAGGTCAATCCAAATCTCTGCAAATGCAAGTAGGCTAGAAGCTAGGATAAGTTTCTAACCATCAAATCAAAAATGTCTGAAGTATAAGTAATATAACAAAAGTATAAGTAATATAACAAAAATAAATATTTTTAAAAATAGAGAATTTTAATCTTGATTAGTTAAAAAAAATTGTAATTCCAAGTCCTTTAAGCTATATTTTGTACTAAGATAAGGATTTTTTAATTGTGTGTTCAGGATATTTACTAAAAGTGTTGAATTGGAAGAAGCATCATTATTTTATCGTAAAAGATTCATAAAGCCTTTTCTTTCCCATGACTAAGAGAGAATGAAATCTTGCCACATGTTAAATTACTTAAGAGCAGTAAACTGGAACTAGAATGTAGAAGAATTGGTAAAAAGCCATATATATATGTGGAGAGTAACACTATTTACAAATACTTTGGGTTAATTTCTTCAGCTATTATATTTATAGCATACAATGAGCCTTCATTAATCACATGACTTCTAGAATGATCTGTTATCAAAAATCTCTAAGATTCTTGTGTTATTTTTCCAGTTTTTAAGCTAAGACATTTCATTTTATGCTGAGTGTCTAAATATGTATTATTGATGATAGCTTTCTAAAATCATATTTCTATGCCAAGAGGTACCAGACATGAAGATGTCTGGAATGTATGAAAAGAGATGAAATCGGAGTCACTGAATAAACAATACGCTTGATGACATGGTCCGCTGAAACTGCGTGGAGATTTGAGCTGTCCATCTTAGCAATGGCAGAAAGTGAATATTTTTGAGAGTGGGAAGGCACTCTGAATAGTGTCCCACCAATGATTTTATGATGACTGAACATATCTATCCTTTGAAAAACAGTTCTGCAAATACTATTCAAAAATCCTTAATATCTGAAAGTTTCTTTTTGAGCAATAAGGATAGTATTGCACTAGATGCCCAAGTATTTATGCACACGTAATACAGTGGTCTGAAGCAATGATGAGCATTTGAGTCCTCCATGTTATTTCAAAAGAGTAATGGATAAATTCCATACTGCAGGTATCAATAGGTCTGTGAAAGGAGGAAATTTAAGATTCTTTCATAGAGAAACTGATTGGAAGCTGCTAGTGGTTTGCTCCAGTTGACTCAATTTCTTGTCCACTCTCTTCCTAAGGAACAAAGATACTAGCCTGGCACAGAGACCAAAAATAATAACTAGCAGCACTTGTCTATTCCAGAAACACACTAGAAAGTGGTTTTCTAGGGCCTTTTCTGTTTTATGGCTTTATGAGGAAATAACTCAGTTTGACTCACCGAGCTGCATCAGTGCAACATGCTGGTGGGTGCCCTTGGGGTGAGCCTTGCTTTGCAGTTGCTGTAGTATCACGCAAGGTCAAGAGCAGCAAGAGGCAACCTGAAAACAACAAGTTTTATTGATTTACACTCATTTACATTTTTATTTGTACTCTTTTATAATAAATTTCTTCATGTTTTTATCTTAACTCTTAAAAGATATTTGATGTCAGTAGAGACAAGTGTCACTGTACAGATTTCCCATGGTTCAGTTACTCCTGATCTGGGGCTTTTAGGATATATAATTTATTTCTCTTGGATCTTTCCAGTGCTCTGTCAAATTTTCCAAGTGAATTAACATCATAATGTTGTGCATGTAATTTCTGTTACATTTTGTGTAAGTTTTGTTTCAGGAAGAATATCTAAAGAAAAAAAAAAAAAAAAAAAAAAAAAAAAAAAAAAAAAAAAAAAAAAAAAAAAAAAAAAGGAAGTAATTCACATCTGAATTATCCCTTAGGTATTTAATTTGTAAAAAAATGCATACAGTTTTATCATCTTACTAAAGGGGAGAAACTACAGCTGTTGGCTTAAAGGTTCAGTAAGATAGTCTGAATTAACTACTGTAGAAACCTACCTATTTGTCCAGTGTTGAGTAGTCTGAATTACAAATTATCATACCAAAAATTTTTTACCTAGCTGTACGAGATTGGTTTAATGCAATGGCAGTTTGGATCACAGATGGAAAATTAAGCCCCTTCAGAGGCTGACACTCAGCATAGAGACAGATTGGGGAAATAAATATGTATCTCCCTCTCTGTCTCTATACGCTTTTTTTGCTATAAGCTTTTATATACTTTTTTTTTTCCAGTTTAATTCTCATTTTCTGTCTGGCTCTTATTTGAGGACCATAAGGTAACTCTTCATCTCTCAGTCTGGACATTGCCACAATGCCCTACATAGCTTTAATCCTGAACTCCTGTCACAGAATTTGCCATTAGAATAGTATCTTTTCAAGAAAATACTGAGTTTCTCAAGTATGATTTGCAGTTAATTAAACTTTTGATACTGTGCTGTCAAAACTTCCTAGGCTGATTGCTCTAAAGCATTTCTTGATGAATTTTTCTAAGCCAATTTTGCCTACATTAAAATTGCATTTTAGTCCCAGATCAAGCTCACTTTAAACCTGATGCTTCTGCTTTAATTGGACATAGATAGATTTTATTTACATTTTTCAGTTCCTTAATTTATTTGATCTCAGAGGAATCAGTTATTTTTGGCATTGATTCATATCTAAATAATTTCAGAAAATGGATTATTGAGAATTAGGATAATAATGGCAGCAATATTCTAATTCAGGTGAGAGTTGTTAAACCATAAATATATCTGCAGTTGGAGATTCTCTATGTTAACTTCTGGGAGAATATGGATTTAGCACAACCAGATTGGTTTCTTAACAGAAAAAGTTCCTAGAAAGAAAGAAAAAAAAAAAGAAAGAAAAGTAAAAGATATGAGGATTTTATAAATAGGATAGATATTTTTGTATTCAAACCAATATAATAATGTTCACTAATAGGTACAAAAAGAAACAAATATCTACTCTGATATAGAATATTACTGGAGAGCTGACGAAGTGTATTTGTCTGGATGCACAACAGTTTAAATAATTCAAGGACAGAGGAAAATAGAGTTACTTGAATTATAGATAAATCAGTAGACCATAAAGAAGAGATCTAAAATAAAGTTAGGTGTCTGAAAAATCCTATTCAATGGCAGAGGAGACAGTTTTTATGACTCAGAGGTTGTATATCTTTGAAAATTAAGCTAAATAGCTGTCTCAGAAAAAAATGGCCATATGAGGGTTATATTGAAACAGTTATTCTGGCTATTTCACCACATTTTCAAAAGCAAACAAGTCTTGACTGCTGACGTATTTATGAATTTGGCTGCTGGTACTTATTTTAAGTTGATGTTTGCAAGAGTGGATGACTTAAATGATTAATAGTAGAGTGCGAGACTGGATAACTACCACCACCCCCAATCCGTCTCTGTAGACCTTATTAGCACTGTGTTTTCCATAGTGGAGAGACTGGATAGAAGAAATAGCGGTGTCATAAAGAAGGTAAAGAAAATACTCTTTTTTACAGTCATTACTACAAGGAGTCTAATTTAATCACATGTTTGGCATCACAGTCAAATAAAGTTGACTATAAATCAAGATAATGAAGGAGAAATTTGCATATCTTTCATATGTGGCTGGATACCAACCCTTGGAGCTACAGTACTGAGCTGTCCGTTGCACTGCTAGTGAGTATGGCCAATTTTGAAGGAAAGGCTGATCAATGTAGGTCACAGAATCACAAAATGGTTGATGTTGGAAGTGACCTCTGGAAATTATCTAGTCCAGTCATCTACAGCATGTTGCACAGAATCGTGTCCAGATGGGTTTTGCATATCTCGTCATATTCATGTCAAACTTCCTCTGTTTCAGGGAGTGCCTGTTGCCTCTAGGCACTGAAAACAGCCTCATCTTCTTGACACCCTCCCTTGAGATATTTGTACATTCTCATAAAACTCCCTCAAAATCCATATCTAGATTTGAGAACAGATCTGAGAATTCCTTTACTTGTAGTGAAAGATTTTGAATTCTCCATTCAACAAGGCTAAGGCCAAGGTTCTAGAGCTCTTGTACTAATTCTGCTGGAAGAGATACCATGTAAAATCAGGTTTCACTGCAAAAAGCTTTCAGCCAAAGGTAAAAGCCCAAAGTGTTCGGGATGTGAGGGCAGACTAAATCTGGTCATGTTTCTTGTAAGCATCCCCATCCACCCCACTACTCACGGAAATTAATGTGGCGGTGCTTATTGCTTATTTGCTTCTCTAGTGAAACACTGAATTGGTCTCCCTTCCTAGTGTATCTCAAAGTATTCATTATTTTTATACAATATATAACATTGCATAGATACAGCATACAAACTTTAAACAGGTAGCCTGATACTGATCCCTGTGGGATGTTACCAGCCAGTTTCTCTCATCTCAATTAAATATTTATAATTTGATAGCTCACTAGCCAATTTTTGATTGAACTAATTGTTTTGCTGTCTTAGCTAGACTGATTTGATTTTCTCCCTAGACTATTATAAACCTCTATATCAAATGCCTGTCTGAAGTCCAAATGTATCCATGGCACTCCACCACTTTGTTTTCCTGCCCAAAAAATTATCAAGTTTGTCTGGCCAGCTTTAGTTTTAGTATTTCCTT
Source organism: Nothoprocta pentlandii (assembly GCA_013398315.1). Taxonomy (NCBI): domain Eukaryota; kingdom Metazoa; phylum Chordata; class Aves; order Tinamiformes; family Tinamidae; genus Nothoprocta; species Nothoprocta pentlandii. The sequence continues at coordinate 1,098,015 of VZSG01000013.1, read as the reverse complement.
GCAGTTAAGTTTTCTTGACAACAGTCCTATCTATGGACTGGATCATCACAGCCCTTTATGCGGTACAGGGAGAACGTGAGGCTCCAGGACACTTCTGGATGTCCCCCAGCATTTCTTGAGCATTCATCCAGGCCATGAGAGGGGGCACAAGGACGATTCTCCCGAGAGTCCTTTGAAAGAGCAGAGCCAAGCATAAATACAAAATGTCTTCTCCAACCAGCCAATAAACTGCTGTTCAAGGAAAAAGAGCCAGTCAGGAGCCCTTGTGCAGTGCTAGACCTGCTGCTGGTGGTCACCAATGGTGGTAACTGCTGTAGTAGGGATGGGACACAGTCATAGCAAGGAAGGCTGTGTTACCTGTGCTGCTGCCAAGGCATTGCAGAAGGATCTCATCATGAAGGGTTTGCTTCAAGATAACCTACAAATTTACCCAAATTACAAAGGCACTTGTTGTGTCTGAATGATTCTGATTTGATCTTTCAAAGAATTCAGGTTTGGCTTGAGATAAAGCAAAGGTTTCTTCCTAAATATTATACATTTGAGAGAAATAACAAATGTTTGCAGATCATTTCCTAACAGGATTGCTAGATTACAACAAATTGCTATTCAGTAGTAAGGAGGGCTTTGTTTATTGGGTTAGAATAATTTAAAATTTTATTCTACTGTCTTCCTGGTTCTAAATCTCACTCAGTCATTCTGACATGGCCTTTTAAAAAGGAACCACACATTACATGGATGACCTGCATAGACTGTTATGTGTGTAATGAAGAACATTGCAGCCTTCCGTGTTAACTGATTTAGCATAATGGACTGCCTTTCCTGCAACTCTCTCTCCACAATTGCTTGGTATTTTTTTCATTGAAATAACTTCAAACTTGGTTTGCTCCATCAGCAGATTGTTGAAAGTGTCAAACACATATTTTGAAAGCAAAATTAAATTAAGGGCATTACTACCAAGAAAATAGGATAAGGATTGGAGCATAGACAGCTTTTCTGAGCAGATTGTTTCCTAGAAAATGTGGTGAAGATAGCATGCATATAAGCATGTGTGTGGTCCTCCATGACCTGGCCAAGGTAAAGTCTACGTCCAAGTCAAGAGTCAAAGGGGTTGATATACAGAGGTCTGGCACAAAGTCTGGCTTTTGCATCCACCTTGGTAAGAAAGGAAGAAAGCTTTTTTTATTCATATGTCTGCAGATGAATATGTGCACTGGATAATAAACCTTCCAGCTGAAGAAAGGGAGAGGAGAAACGAGAGTGAGTTTCTCATCTTCCACAGAGATACTTCGGATACATCAGATATATGGAAATAAAGTATTTATTATGTAGAATAATCTGATAAGAAATGACATACTTGACATGTTTACAAAATTATATCCACTGAAGAGTGTTCAGGTGTATTTTTATAATCCTCCTCTAACTGAGGTACTTTTTTAAAATACTGTATGATCTGAGTAGTGCTTATACATCTTTACTTGCTGCTATTAACTCACTTAGCTAAAACTGCTACCTTTTTATTATGTTGCTAAGGGGCTTTTTCGTTTTCAGAATACTAGTTAGAAGTCATGGGTCAGAGACATTTATATACAAAGACACCACATGTGGACTGGATAATGGCAATGAAATTACCATGAAAATCATTTAGTCTGAAAGAGTGAAATTACAACCATTGTGCTCCCAAAGAGACAATGCATGAAGTGCAAAGGGAAGGGTTATAATCAGATACTTTGATTAAGCTTATAAAGACAAACAAACAACAAAGAGCTGCTATTACAAGTACCCATTCCTCAAATCAGTTGGAATTTCCGCATTTACGTTTCCAAACAAATAAACAAAACAAAACAGCTTCCTTTCCTCATCTTTTTCTGAATTGTGAGAAGGCGTAATAGCAACTTAGGTCAAGGATAATGTTTGCTTCCAATACTCGTTTGGAGTTAGGTATAAAAATTTTGATACAGACTAAGCATCCAAGGTCTCAGTAGCTTTCATGAACTTCTTCAGTCTTTAAAACAGATCTGTAAAGACTGGAAGTCAGAAAATGAACTTGGTAGACTTTGGGGATTTTTTTGTTTGTTTGCTTTTTGACATACAACTGAGTCCATCTCTAGTCAAATGGAAAATGTAGGTTTCTCAGCTTCGTAATTCGGTCAGTTGACTATCCATTCCTTTTCCCTTTTGTTTTGATGTGCAAGACCCTCCTATTCCCAGACTGCCCAAAAGAGCCATTGAGTCACTTCAAAAATAAAAACTCTTTTTCCTGAAAATTATTTCCCCCACAATATATATACATGAGGGCATGTCTCTTGGGTCCATTAAATCTCTTTCTGGATGAAAGCTCAATAACTAAGTAAAGACAGACTTTTACATCCTCTGTATCTTTTCAACATGTCCAGAGAATGAGTACAGCTTTACTGTCCCACTAACAATTTCTGGGGAACAGCATGTTTTGAACATTATGGGACACAGTAAAACTTGTCTTTGCACAGTTAAATCAAATTTGCCTCCAACTGAAATGTTGGAGCTTAGTAGCCAGAATCAAAGGGGGAGTCACATGCTGAATTCTGCTGCTGAGTGGAAGGGATTTCATTTCCTTTTGAAATTTTTCTTTCAGTGTACAGCCACTAAATGAACATCTATTATTCCTCTGATAAGTTATTTTTGTATTACTGTCCCCCTGAGTTTAGAAAAGTTAAGTCCCTCAGTTCAGCTGTCTTGAAGATAACTCAAAAAGAGAAAATGCAAACTTTCAAATTACTTCTTATGTTTTTTTACACACTCTTTTTATGTAACCCAGGAAAGGGAGTTTTTCTGGTTTTGCTTTGTATAAAATAAATGCACTCAACAGTTTATTCCAGGTCTAGCTTAAAACTATTCTGTAATTTTTTACAGAGATATTTTTTGTTTACTTTTTTTCTTCTATGAATAATATCCAGCTGATTTCAATGAAGCTGTTCTCCAGGTAATTCAGATAAAATTTAGTCCCCCTTGGACTGACATTTAGAAGAACTAGCCAACAGAAGGGTAGAATTATACTGAAATCATTGATTGCAAAGAGAATATTGGTCCACTCTTATGTATTTTTTTTAGGTTTCTTACTGCTGGAAGCCTAAATTTACCTGTTTAAAATGTTGGATTGGTCATACAGGGCCTGGCAGTTCACTAGAACTGGAAGGTGGCTGTAGCAATATAACAGCTCCCACTGTGTGCAGTTCAGATAGTCATTCTTGTATTCCTTGTGCTAAAACTACGGCTGAAATGTTTGATGAGGAAAAGTGATTCGACTCAGCGTAAAGCCATTCGAGGCTCCATCTGGAAATGACCCCAAGAAATCACTGTCTTTTAAAAATCAGTCCTGACAGTAAATGGTTATGATTTCCTTCACTTACAAAAATGTGTATTTATAGTATACTAGCAGCTAATTGGGCACAGGATGGATTCTTGGAAGCCAAGATAAAATACTTCTTTCCTAAGTAATGTATATTTTGAATAGCATTACAATGTAAAAATGATGTCTATAAGTAGGCTGTAGGAACCAAGTTTCTTATAAATTGATGAAAATTTTCATCAGAATGGAGACAGACTTCTCATGTTGTGCACATACCTTGCCTGTCCATTCCTTGTAAACATCATGTCTGGATAAGCTTGAAAAGTAGTTCATTATGTTCACTGTCTAGACTGGAAACCAAAGTGGCCGCAGGCTCTGAAAAGGTTGGTTTCAGATACTAAAGGATTAATCGAACTGAAAGGTTTGCTGCTTTACAGGTTTTATTTCTTTAGAAGCTTCTTAATGAACTTCAACTAAAGAAAAATAAAACATAACAAATTGTTCTCCCTGATGGAAAAGTATATTTAATCTATGAAAAGTTTTTTATGCTATATTGTATTGCTGCAGCATTCAGGAGATTACTTTTAAACTACAATTATATGTGCTACTAGCTTCTTCCTCACACAAACAATACAGTATTTTTAAAAAATTAACAATATTTGAAAATAACTTGATTATTTGAAATGTTTTTGTTTTTCTTCCAGACAGTAGAACTATTCTTTGCTTAAAAGCTTTAATTTCTTATGCAGGAGGGAATTTCTCAAGGGAAAATCACACACATTAGTTAGGAGGAAGGAAAAAAACTATACTCATAAATTTTAATGCATAATTTATTTGCCTGTTTCTGTGGATTATCTTGAAGAAAAATGCAAAAGGCAAAAGCCAGCATGGCTTGATTAATGGTTCAAAAGGCCTTTCATGGATTACGAATTGGTACGAACTGTTCAAAAGCACCTAGAGTTTCGAGAGGGCTCTTCTGATGTTTTTTAACTTAAAACAATTCTCTACCTTTGTAAATCGCAAACTAGCATTTCTTACTGTAAAGTAAACATAACTGTATTTAAAATACTTCATTGCAGTATTACAGGTACTGGTTTATCGCTATTCATATTTATCTCTATGGTGCTATGAACTATTCTTATGAACTGTCCTAGATGGAATATTAACTGATCATTACAGGTGAGAGAAGCAAAACTATGTACTGCTAAGCCCTAGTTCATATGAACAATATAGTATTGAACAAAAAGTCATAAAATGTTTGAAAATAATATGGTTATGACATCTCTGTTGCATGCTAGTAGGAAAATAAGATTAACTGTTAAATTTGAATTAAAGATTACATTTTAGGTACAGAATTGGCCACTCTTACTTAGTAGGAATAACTTTTAAACTTTAAATTAAGTTAAAGTCTTCTTTAGGTTTAAGCACTATTTGGTGAGTGAGAATCTGCAATCAGGCCCTATTGGAAACACAACCTACCAGCTGCTCCATCCAGGACATCACCCATTGGCAGCACAGAGCACCAAAGCACAGGGATCACCAGCCTAGCAAAATTCTCTTTTCCCACATTCTGACTATGTTAAAAATGTTATGAATAAACAAATGCTATCAAAAAAACATGTGAGAATTATTAATTTAAAGGAATATTTACCGGCTGACTATGTTTCATTCCATTGCCATAACAGTATCTAAGTCTAGCTGTAGGAAGCTTTTTCATTTATTTATTTATTTTTCATGTTAGGAAGGTTAAAAAATAAAAGAAAAAGGGTCAAAAACCATACACACAAAAAAATCTATCAGGAAGAAAAAAAATAACAAAGCTGAAACAAACAGAAATGATGTAGAGAAGATCTTTTCCCAGTTTCCCATAAAGCCTACCTTATTACAATGATCCTACAGCAAATAAATTAATAAGGCTGGAAAATGACTGGAAAAAAAATGCTTGAAATAAATGTATAAATATAGCTTGAGTTTCCAAATCAGAATGATGCGTAGATGTCTAGATTGCTTCTGGCACTAGGGCTTGAGATTTATATTTATTTCTTCACAAAGATATCCATGAAATAATTTGGATTTCTCCAAGCAGAACTCTCAGGTACCATATATGTATTGGAAAAAAAAAAAAAAAAGTGAATATCTGCATGTGCCACAATACAGATCCTCAGGACCAAAAATAACAAACTATAAATGAAGTGAAAGCAGAGACAGGAGAAAACAAAACTATGAAAAGTAAAAGAGAACTAATGAAACCAGGCTAGAAGAAAAGCCATTTATTGCATTTATTGCATTTCACTTGCAATGAGGCTTAACTGGTCAGAGCACATCAACACAGACATGTTGTAGTCCTTTCTGCAAAACCTTATCATAAATTCTTGAAAAATATAGTTAGTTTTTGTAGAAGCAAACCCCAAGCTTGGGTAAGTGAAATAACACAGGTCTTTGTGAACAAAAGGAAACCAGCCAAAACAAATATTCACTTCTCAAAAATATTTGCAACTCTGCAACAACAAGCAACTGTTCTGTGTGAAGCAAAATCAATAAAAATCAACTCAACAAAAGTAGTACATGAAGGTCCAGGAAGAGTTAGTTGAATAATGCTAGCAAGGAAATAGATACAACTGTTGAAGAAGGTGGTAGTTAACCACAGCATTTGCTATATTCATCTATAACATTCTAAGTCATAAGAGCGAAACTGTTTATGAAGGGCAAACTGGAAAAAAAAGTAATTAGTAAGCCAAGAATGCTGCAAACTCATCTCCTGGTGTTTAAAGACAGAGCTCTGCAAGAGCAGAGGAGCTTTCAATGAGTTTTGAAACAGAGAGGACCAAAGATGTATCAACCAGGAATAAATATTTAAAATATGCACTATAGATTTTAAAAAGATATCTGATAGCTTCCTTTGTAATCTCAGGATACTGTATAAGTTTTTATAAAAGTCAGTCTTTTTACATTTTTATGATACTTTTATTCAGGCTCTTGCTTGCATGGATGAAGTATTGACTTGAATGAGTGGTTAAACATAAGTGTTGGTGGCAGAGTCTCTGTGTGGCTGACACTGAGTTCATAGAATACCCAGATGAAGTGTGACAGATAAAAAGCAGAGTGGTCTGACAGAAGAGAATTACTGGCTTATTTTGCTAATGATACATCTCTTCTATAAGAATCAGCTAAAGGTCCAGCCTAATAATAGAAATTTTCAGCACTTTAAGAAAAAATGATAGGAGGAGAGTATGATACAGGGACAGTGGAAATAATGTATTGTTCAGCAGTGTTGAGGGGCAGCTTACAGAGCATGCAGGTGACAGAGAAAAGGGACTAGGACTGTTTGTTTCTTTACTAGCTCTCACTTGATTGTATGGGCAGAATTCAGATCCAGTCTGCTCTGACAGTCAGTTCTCTGCACTGTTACTGTTGACTTTTGTGTTTTAGGGAAAATTAATTTTTGAAAGAAGTATTTACTTCTTCAAAGATCCCTCATTGTAACTCCAAAATTACCACTGTGCTTTATGAATGCAGCTTTTTTTCACTTTTATAAGAGAAATATTGACTCTGGGTATTTTGAACTGACATTAATAGAGCTGACAGGGTGAATCACACATGCTTGCATTTCCACTCCCTTTACACACCTTTTGATTGGATCCTTGGTACACTTCATATCTTGAATTTGGAGCTTGGGAAATTGTATTGCTACTTGAATTATGGTGTAAAGTGGCACTGCACAATGCCTATGGCAAGGTCTTCATTTTTTCTACGGAGAAAAATATGCGGTGTGAAGTCTTGGAAGTCGTTAGGGTGAGGTTCTGAAGAGCTCTCCTTGGAAATGAAGAACTCGTTTTCCCTCCTCTCTCCTTCCAAGCACTTGCAAATAACACAGAACATGGATTTTGTTTGGGAGACAGCAGAAAGACAGATGCTGGCCATTGTGCCTGGGAAGCCCAGGAGTGTGGAACTGGTAGAAGGGCATCAGCCAAGTTCTCCGGTCTCCAGTTCATTGCAGAGCTTGCCTTGCAGGTAACCTACAGGACAAGAAGCTTCCTCTCTAGCAGCAAGGGCCTAATGTGAGTGCTAGTCCCTCAATCTTTGATGAAAATGAAATGTCAAAGTGGAGTGCCTTCAGCTGGTACTGTGGGCTGAAAGTGTGTCTATACATGCAATGCTTTTGAGCCCAAGGCCTGACTTTGTTCAGTATGGGCCAGCCACAATAAAGATGTGCTGGAATATGTCCTTCTAAATGACTTCCAGACTGCAGGAAGCATATGTCTAGCCAGGTAACAGAGGAGCTTCAGGAAGTCCCATCTCTCTCTCAAGCAATGTGCTACTATAAGACTAAAAAATTGTATAGCGTTTCCTACAGAGTAAGATGAGCCAAAATCTACTTCTAACTATGTTGGAGTAAATCCAAGGCAATACCACTGCCTAGTCTGAAGTTAGCCCTGGGCCCGTTAGCCCTGGGCCGACATTAAGCCTGAACACTTGAGTATTCCCAGTAGTACCTAGCAGTAGAGCTTGTTCCCACTTTCCTTCATGGGACATCTTGTCTTAGTATTAGTGCTGCCAGCCTTAAGTGCATCAGTTCTTGCACGGCTAATAAAGTATGCTCATGTTTCACTTAGCACTGGAATAGTCAATGGAATAGCCCCAAATATATGCCCTGCTCCAGGACTGAATCCCTTCTGAATGTGACTAACCTTGAAAAACATGGAACTTCCCTGTGTTTTTAGACAATAAATCTGTCAGGATGCATATTTCTACAACCTTCTTTTTCACTTTATGGCATATGGTTTAAATATGAAAGGATTATTTGTTCATTCTTTTTTTTTTCCCCCCATCTGGAAAGATGTGTTATTTATTTATTTAAGTGAAAAATAATTTTCTCATTCCTGATATTATTGTGTTGATATTATGATTGAGGTCATCATAAAGGGTATTCTTGACATTTTTTTTCTTTCCTCCTGAGAGTTTTTCATGATTCTTCTAGCACAAAAACTACTTGTTAGTTGAACAAATTCTCTTATTTCTATTTCTTTTGTATTAGGTTTCCTTAAAGTTAGGTGAGGGAGAAGGAATTGAAAAGCAGAAATAGGGCAAAGTTCAACTGTTAAAAAAAAAAAAAAAGAAAAAAAGCAAAAACAACAACAACGAAAGCAAATGTTACAGCAGCAGTGTTGGGCTACCAGGACTGAAAAAAGAACTGTGACCTGAACGTGTATGTATTGGGAAAGATACGAGTCTCACAGATGAAGTCAGCTCCTCGTCTGCAACCCCTTCCTTCTGTTTTCTTCATGCTTTAATAGATTTGAATTGGAAGGGTAACAGTCCTTCTTTAAACTTGGATATTATAGGCCATATAAAGGAGAAAGGACAGTGCTGGTTTCTGATAAATTACTTTTCGGGACATATCTTGATCTTGCTTTCAGTTTCAGAGTAAATTTGGTATTATTTCATTTGACTGCAAGTAAATCTGTATCTGGGAATTAAAATCTGAGTAAGGTCCTATATTTCATTTTTAAATGAAATTGAGTGATACTAGAATATCTAGAATATGCTAGAATGTGCAAGACTTTATAACATGCTCTGAAACTGAAGGTTCAAAAAACATCAGAAAAAAAATTGTGTTTGATTTGCTTTATGATAGCAACTGTCATTGCCCCACAGCTAATGAGTATCATTTGCAGTTTAATTTGTTCATAAAATATCTGCAAAAGGATTTTGCTATAAAAATTAATATACTGTGTTCCCAACCTTGCCCTTCCCCACCTTAGATAACTTTAGCATAGCTAATTTTAATAATTTATTTTTTGTTATTGGCTGTAGTGCCTATGGCAAAGGGTGTAGGAAAATATTCTGACCCATCTAATTAACACAGATGAAGTCATGCACCATATGCAAGGCCATAGAAAATGAGGCAGGAAGGAGCTCATGAATATTTTTGTCTTTGAGGGCATTTAGGATTTTCTTATACAGCTCTCTAATGGATTTAAATATATGATGAAGTTTAGCCAAGCATCTATGTTCAGGACAAAAAATCAGCTCATCATGTGTCTGTTTTCTACATTGTTGAATAGATACACTTTAAACATATTCTGATATCGGTCTTATATTTCAGTGGGAAGGCTAGGTCATGTCCTGTGTGTAATATGACTTTGACAATAATACAAGAAACTGAAACAGGAAAGTAAATATTTTCAGAAGTGCCAGATCTGGAGCCAGCAGGGAGCATTTGTCATGATGTATTGGATGAATGAATACAAAAAACCACCAACAACAATAAACAGTTAAACAAGCGAACATTAGTAGCAGTCAGCTGCAGGCTGAGAACTTGCCTAGTTTCTTAGAGAGGCAATATGACAGTTGAGTCTTGATGCATGTGCTGGGTGCTTGCATATGTTTTGCTCAAAGAGTGTTACGAAGAGTGCTGAGAAGAAAAAACAAATTCACTCATCCTAAAATGCTAGCAATGCCATCGTAGGGCTGTTGACAGTCTGGGCAGCAGGCAAAATTAAAAGGCTTTCGGAGCTTTTTCAATCATCTCCTGTGTGTGCAAAAAAAAACCTGACTGACTTTCTACATATCAATTAATGTGCCATATTTTGTGGTCTTATAAAGGTTACTCAAGCCAAATTCTAGTTATGCATCTCAAATAAAAAAGGGGAAGAACATTCTGTACACCTTCTATTTGGTTTGCATGGGGGCAATTTAGAGCAAAATCCAGCCCATGCTTTGGGTATCCATTTCACTTATTTTTCCTGCTTTCTGGCCAGGTATCTCATAGTCTGCCTAGTTAACGCAATCTTGGTTACAAAAGATCTTACTTCATCCTCTTGCTGTCAAATGTTGGTGCATACTGGGATCTGAGTATTGCCAGATTTACTATGAACCACTAATGGATTTGTGGAGCAGCAAAATGAGAATTGGCAAGGGTTCCCCTGTGTCTCCAACAACGAACGCCAACTGTTTTAACATCTGCTTGAAAAGTAATGAAAATCCATTGTAGTGTTCCCTCCTAGGAGCAAAGATCTGTGTTATATCATTGGTGCCAGGTCAGAGATTTTGAGAGTCCCAGGGCACCGAGCCCCACATATTGGGAAATGCAGTCCAAGGGGAATGTAGCAGCACAAGAATCTTCATGCTGACAAAGCAGAGACAAAAATTAATAACCAGTGTTTGAGTATTTGCTTTAATCAGTGATTTTTTCATGTAATCCAAAAGTTCAGAAACATATGCTAGCAGTATTGAGGCAGCTTCTTCTTCCAGCATTACGCAGGGCATTTAGTAGTAGCATAACTGTGGTTTGGGGCCTGAGCAACAGAATAATTTCTGTTAATATTGTGTTATGGAGTGTGACTAGAGTCCCCTTGCTTCTTTTCCTTTTGCATATAACAAATTTCCTCCCCTAAAAGCAGTAGAAGGAAAAAATGCAAACATCCGCTCTTGTCTTGCGTAGTTGGTGTGAGGTCCCAGAATGTCGGTGCTGAGACCTGTTTAGATAGTGAGCTCAAACCTCTTGTCATTGCAAAAAATGCTTGGTTTACATTAACATTATCACTGCAGAAGATTTTGGTGAGGTTAGAAAATCTCTAAACAAAAATTTAAAGCAATTCTGGCTGTATAGAGGGCCAAAAATGCTTAATCTAGGATGTCTTCCATTGTCCATAGTCTGGACTAGAGTTGTACTTCCTTGATTTGTATATTTGTTCCTTGTTGTTGCTGTTTGTTCCTTAAAAATTCAGTAGTTAAAAATCTAGTTGCTAAGCAAAATATCCAGATTTTTGAATTGGCATATTCATATTAAAAATAGAATATGAAAAATTGTTTCAGACTGTCCTGTGAATGGGAATTTATCACAATTTATGTCAACCAAAACCTGGATAGCATGATGGTGAACATCTTAAAATACACATGAAGTTGCATAGATTGTTAACTTTCTTAATATGGATTTATAGAACTATGTGAAAGTTACAGCGTGAACCCATTATTTTCATTAGTCCTGGGCATAACTGCTTTTTTCTTATATTAAAATATTTTTGAACTGGAGTTATCTGAGTCTTCAGGTCCAAGAGTTCCTCTCAGAAAAAAAACAGTGAAAAAAAAATGTGAAACCCAACCTGCCCCTGGGTACTTTACTCAAGGCAGTGTGGAAGACACCAGTATATACTAGAGTTTTAGAGTTTGCAACCTTTCTTTGAAGAAAAGAAAGTTCTAACTACTTTTCACAGTTCTAATTATTATTTTCAATGTAACTTGAAATGCACATTTATTTTTATGGAGAAAAATAAAGCTAAAAAGCACATTCCCTCCCCATCCTTTGTGACCATTGAACTTACGAAGCGACAAGAGGAAATATTAAAGGAAAACGACTGCCCCAATGTTTCCTCTATGTTATTGGCAACTAAACGAGGAGAACAAGAATAAGTTGCAAAGGGAAATCCACTGACAAACAGTTTGTTTGGTCTGATCCTCTGTTCTGTGTGACAGTTTCTCACCAAGAAGGAACATACACAGAATTTTCTGTCCATGCTCCTTGGTTTCTTAGAGTGCTGAAGTTAGAACTACAGTGAGATATCACAGTCACTGATGGCAAGTTCTGTGTTTAGGTAGAAGATGATTTTTTCCCTCGAACACTGATCCATGACACAAAAGTACGGTATCAAGTATATGGTTCTAAATTTTCAAAATTGTGTGAAATCAGTCTGCATACATGCAGTCAAGTCGTGCTGTATTACCTGCAGCATGAGTGCACCAGCCACTTCTGATATTCATTGTTCAACAGTTTTGCAGATGATGAGAGTGTAGCCCTCACTGACAGTTTAATGAAAGAAAAAATATACAGCAAACATAAAACTCAAGTTGTTTTAGAGTAAAGTATCATTTGCTTAGAGGGCAAATCATCTTATCAAATTCATAAGCAACTTCAAAGTCTATCAAAATAGACCAATGAATAAATCCTGGAAGAAAACCTTCCCCAAAAAAACCTGTGAAAACAAAGGTTCCTGAGGCTGCCTCAAATGTAATGAATGCTAATATGTATCTGCTAAAATAAACTTCTAGGCATCATAAAATCAGTTTGAAAAGACATCATCTTGCCCATCACATCAATGATTTTTGCAAATGGTGAATGGAATTTGATTAATTGGCAATTATGCAGTGTTTTCTTGAGTTAGTCCAGGAGGAGATGATCCTCTGCGGATTTCCACTCAGTTCTCATCATTCTCTTACCAACAGACTGCTGCACATTATCATGAATATCAGTGTGTTAATGGCTACAAAGATTTATTTATTACACAGAAGGCTATATGAATTTCTAGGTAGTTACTGCCTACCTAGTTCATATATTGGGACTTTGGGGAGGTCAGTCTTCATATATCCAAATTAATTCCTATTACTGAATAGGAATCTACAATAAACACTGCTACTTTGTGGATTATAAGATATTATAAGGTCAGATATTTGAGTGAAAAATATTGTTGCCCTCCTTACATTTTAAGCAATTCCTTCATCTCAAAGTGATCCCAATATCTTCTTCATTGTCTTTCAGGTCACAGTCTGTTCCTGAGCCTGCCATTTCTGCTTGCAAGAAGTCCCCTAGACAATGCCAGATCCTCTTGATGCTTCAGAAAATGGGTGTTCCTCACACCAGGAAAGGCAGTGGGCTGTAGCAGTAGCAGCAAATGAAAATCTCAGGTGTCCTTTTCCTTAGGCCAAAGGGTCAAAACAAGCTCCTGTGTACAATGAAGTATAAGGATGTTAGATTTCAGGGTTTTTTTCAAAGTTCTGGAACTAGTGGTGAGTTTCCTTCCAGCCTTCTGTTACTTTTATGCATGTAGAAATTCTAGGCGTGAACACTAACCTGAAACCTTCAGACATGGGCAAAGTCAGGCTTGATTGCAGTTTAAACTAATTTCAATTGATATATCACTGTACAACAAATATATCACTAGAGAGAATAACTCTATTAGCATGGAAAACAGCCTAAAAATATACAGCAGACAAGCTGCTGTGCTACTAATTTAAATACAAATCACTACATATGGGCAAAAATAGCATGGCAGTTAGTTCATTTGCTGTGTTTCCAGGCTACACAATAGTCAGTAGACAAGAACACTGTTTGCATGCACTGAGACTCTTGAGTTAAATGGATGTGTTAGTCAGCTTGTTCCTTGCTTACCATGGTATTCAAATGCGTTGTTCTTACACTGTTTCACAGTCATTGTACAATATTTTGATTTTGTTGATGGTATGTGTAGTCACACAAGTGCTATTGACGTCATTTGTAATTCTCTCGTTACAGTTAGTGAATAATACTCTCGTTCAACACGGAAGTGGAGGAACTATTAGTTTTTCTAAAATAATTAGATTGTCATCAAAGTCTAATAAAGAGATAAGAAAATGAAATAAACCCTCTTGTAAGTCTCTGACTGATAGTTAACCTGGAAAAAAAGAGGACTGTCTACATCTGGATTTTGTTCCAAAAGGAAATACCCCAGTTCAGCTGGTGCCTCGACAGTTTTGCACATCTGTCATATTAATGACAATCCTCAAGCACTTAAAGAAATGAATAAATAAGGATATCATAAATCTTCTGCCACCCACATAATTATGCCACTTTAGTAATGTATCACTACATAAAACAATAGACTGAGAAAGCATTTGTCTGGAGCAGAGGCGCTGGAGTGCTGGAGTGCTGTCATCCACCTTAAAACTACCTTTATCCCCTGTCTTGGATCTGATTCACTCCAAAATCAGTGAAAAAAAAATCTATTTCTCACAGCCTCCAAATAATGCAGACCTCTTGGTAGTTGAAAGTCAGGACCTAGCCTATTTTTCTTACATATAAGTATTCTGATCTTAAAATAATATTTTAAAGTCTTGACTGAAGGTGAAAAAAAGAAAGCAAAAACCCCAAGATTCAGTTTTCCAGTTTGAAATCTTATTGCAGTACCAGAATTAAAGTAAGGAAATATCTGGAAATAAGAAGGTGTGATGATTGTTCATTAATTCACAAGAACCAGAATCAACACAAGCATCAGATTAATCACTCTTGATGCTTTCCTAGCCATGTGAAAGTTTCTGCTAGTCATTTATTATAACCTTTTGCAAAACTACTTTGTTAAAACAGGATTTTAAAAAGAAGTATAAGCATTAATCCCAAGTCCAAATCATAGACATTTCTTTTTATTTGAGGTTACTGGATGAGTGAAGAATCTCTGCTGTGCAGAAGAGAATCTGAAAGAGATCTGTATAATACTTGTTACCTCTGTCCCTGCCCTCCCCCAAATATTTCCAAGAAAACTTACTTTCCACTCTTGCAAAAGACCAAACCAATATCTTCTGGCATGACCATAATGAAGGACATATCTTAGAGACAGGATCTCTGAAGGTTGTCAAATCTCGTAAGGACAGAAAACCCAATGACTAGATGTCTAGAAACATCATTTGTTTGACTGATTTTGAAGAATTAAATGATATGTGATCAGATATGAACAAAAAATTAATTTATGAGGTACAGTCTTGACAATGTGGGGCTTTTCTGTTGTAGAAATACAGGCTGCTCCCATACTGTTGGTAGTAGTCCATCCAGTTCTTCTGATCTGGACGTCACTTGTAAGTAGATGATTTAAGCTGCTGGGTGTGACTACTTTGCAGACTGGTTCTCAGTATGACAAATAAGCCTTCATTAAGGGACAGCATATCAAAGTTAATTCAATCAAGGCTATAGTAGACAGCAATACCCCTACTTAAAACTCTCATGAAGAGGTAAGGTTGGACTATTCCTAGGATCATGTCACTGCTCCTAAATTTTGCAATATAATTTTTGTTTGTTCTTTAAATATACTTCAGGGGAATGGGTCTTTCTTGCCAAAACTATCTGAGAGAAACCTGGATCCAGCTAAAGCCAGTGGGAGTTTTGCCAAAGAATTTATTGAGACCAGTGTCATACATACCTTGAGGACTATAACATTAAATCCTCTTGGATCTATTCTTATTACATTTGATCAGATAGCTCCTGGTAGAGAAAAATGAAGGAGCTAAAACACTTAACTTTGCTGGATCTTCTCCAGTACCAATCTCCTTTTAGCTTCCAAGAAAAGCATGAACTAAAAAAAAAAATGAAGACTTCACATCTTCTGGACAGCTTCTCAGCCATCTGTCTGAAAAAGTAAAGTGTAGAGGCTTAAAACATGCCACTTTATTTATTTATTTATTTATTTATTTATTTATTTTCCCCTAACAGGTAGCTTTTCTTGTGGCCTGAAAAGTAATTTTCTCTTGTCGAGAGCGATCCCAACAGGGAGACTTTCCACAGTGGCTTCTCTGGTTTGGGGAGGAGAGTTTTGGTCTGCTGAGGCTGAAGGAAATGCTCAGCATTCTGTTTCCTTAGCCATGTAGGTGCCTCAGTCATGATGCCAAATATGAATGTACAGATATTAGGCAGTAACCCTTAACTGACTGTGTTCAAGGAGGGGTGTAAAATTTACTTCTGTGCAAACAAAAATCTTTATCTTCTGTCAATGATATTAAATATAGATTGTGAACAGTAAACCATAAACTATTGAAAAAGGTCAGGACAGAGAACCAACTAAAAGTCTGAATTAAACTATTCAAAACCATTTATCTGCTCAATTGGTTTGAACACTCTTGTGAGAACCAGCTCTTTATGATTTTTTTTTAGTTCTTTTGAATAAGCTGCAAATAGCCTGAGAAAAGGATTTCTCATAGTATTTTGGCTATTCCCATTCTAGTCCCAAGAGACACTGGTCACTATGAAAACAAAGATGTAAAATAAATTTTTAAATTGGCTAAAAGCGCAAAATTGAAAGAGAGGTACATGATAAGAGAGTTGAGGAGGGGGGAGAAAAGTGGAAGTTGAAGTTATTTGATCTGAGATGACTCATCTTTGCCTAATACAGGAAACGAAGACAGCGCTTGACAAGACCATAAAAATGCAACAACAGCCCTGCTTAGACCAGAGGCTTGTCCAGCCTCTGAGCAGCAGCACATGCGGAATAGAAGGATGAGAAGAGGACAAGCACATATTCATGCTTCCCTGGGGCCTATTCCCAGTAGCTTGTATTTTATGGCTTTCTTGAGTCAGTGACATCATCACTGCATTGAGTTGTTTTGGAGAGGGTGCACAAACCCTTTTCATGAGGGTGCAGGGAGAGTGCAGATGCTTCCATGCTCATTCTACTTGCAATTTGGATGACATCTACCAACAGCTTTACTACAGGATAAGCTATATATGAGTAACATATGAATGACTTCGATTGCTGTGAGTTGGTCTTTCCATCTAGAGCAGAAAGAGTACTCTAGTATCTTATCAGCAAAGAGTACCGAGCGGAGGCTTGTATGATCTCTATGCTGGTATACAGTATAGCAAACAAAACCGCTAGAAGGAACGAGTGAAGGATGGATGGAAAAGCCTACAGCCTGACAGCTACTGTTAACAACAGCTCATTTCTCTGCATATTCAAATTCTGGCTTTGCGAGTGGTGGTGACACCCAGGGCAGAGGAGAGCTGTCTCCAGAAGAGGTGTCAACAGAGAAAGACACAGCAGCTGCAACAAGGAAACAGAATTATCTCTCAGGAAAGTGTTTATTCAGGCTCACAATTGTGCCTATTTCCTGCTAATTCCTACTAACATGCTGACTTTCCTGCCAAGTGAAACAGGCAGCCCATCAATAGCCCAGTGTTACCTACAATTCCTGGTGTTCCTGTAAGCATCCTCCACCTGTTCAGTTGGGGTTGAGCATTCAAGAGGCAGAGAGGAAGGGAGGAAATATCAAGATTGCTTAATCTTCTTCCAATTCTTTTATTATCCCAAAGTGTTTATTACTGTGTAATATATATGTATATTGTAAAGGATTTTATTACTATTATTATTAAAAGAACAATCACAAAAAGTCCTGTCATTAAAAGGAGGCAGCATTAAGGTCACTAGTGCTGGAAGTCTGGTGTCTACCCTGAAGTCACAAGCAGTCCCTTCTGCAGAACGCCCTGAACAGTGATCCCTTCACTGCTGTAAGCAGGAACATGGTTGAAGGCTATACAGCCGTAAGATGTGCTGCTTCCGCCCTTGCATAGCTCGCTCAAGAAGGCAGGAGACTGAATGAACCTCACAGCATTTATAAAATGCTGCTCAGCAACACAGCAGGGTGTAGGGATACTCCCCTTCCAGAGTAGGACTCCTGTCCTTCTTTTTCTACACTTGGCAGCTGGCCAGCAGTGATTATTAACTTCATTAATATCTCATGTTTAGTTCAAGCTTATAAATAGAGATGCAATTATGCCTGTACGTGGTCTATGCAACTAGAGTGTTCTTATCGCTGCTTCTCTTCGCCTTTCTTCTCCATCCTCTCTGCTTCATTTGCTTACTGTGTCTGAATTTAAGCTCTAAGCAATACAGGTCAGAAAGATGTGTTTGTACAGTTAGAATGATAAGATTGTTTTGTTCTAGCTAGAGCCATTGTCATACATACGGATAATAAACATTATTTATGGATGTATATAAATGGTTAGCAGTTGTACATTAATGTACTTACTGCATTATTGCTATGGTCAGTATATTTATTGTATGATTACTGCTGCTTCTTCTTATTGTATGATTACTGCTGCTAAGTACTAATCCGTACCTCAATTTTGCCCACTTCATATTGAGGGAGAAACTGATGATATAAATAAAATAAATGACCAGAAAGTCTCGAAGTCTTTATTTATTTATTTATTTATTTAGTATGAGAAGAAAAGAAACGAAATGTTTTCAGCTGCGTTTCATTTGAATGTCCGTCATCTTCCCCAACAGTGAAATAATGAGTAAATGCCTCTAGCAAATGGAGAGTGTGTCATCTTATACGGCTACATGTCTTAGCTTGATTTCTCTGCTCTTCTCAAAAAACAAGTATCGTATTTCCCAACATATCACAGAATGGTTGAGGTTGGAAGGGACCTCTAGAGATCATCTAGTCCAACCTTCCTGCTCAAGCAGGCACACCTACAGCATGTGGCACAGGGTGGTATCCGGGCAGGTTTGGAGACCTCCAGGGAAGGAGACTCCACAACTTCCCTGGGCAGCCTTTTCCAGGGCTCTGTCACCCTCACAGTAAAGAAATTCTTCCTCTTATGGAGATGGAACTTCCTGTGTTTCAACTTACACCCATTGCTCCTTGTCCTGGCACTGGCCACCACTGAGAAGAGTTTGGCCCCTTCCTCCCTACATTCCCCTTTCATGTACTTGTACATATTAATCAGATCTCCTCTCAGCCTTCTCTTCTCCAAGCTGAACAGGCCCAGCTCGCTCAGTCTCTCCTCACACGAGAGATGTTCCAGTCCCTCACTCATCTTTGTCCCTCCCCTCTGGAATCTCTCTAGGAGATCCACATCCCTCTTGTCCTGGGGAGCCCAGAACTGCACACAAGACTCCAGGTGCAGCCTCACCAGTGCTGAATAGAGGGGCAGGATCACCTCCCTTGACCTGCTGGCAGCACTGGCCTGATGCAGCCAGGATCCCATTGGCGTTCTTGGCCACGAGGGCACTGCTGGCTCATGGTTAACTTAGCGTCAACCAGGACTCCCAGGTCCCTCTCCGTGGAGCTGCTTTCCAGCAGGTCAACCCCTAATCTGTACTGGTGCCTGGGGTTATTCCTGCCCAGCTGCAGGACCCTGCACTTGTCCTTATTGAACCTCATGAGGTTCCTCTCTGCCCAACTCTCCAGCCTGTCCAGGACTCTCTGAATGGCAGCACAACCCTCCAGATTGTTGGCCACTCCACCCAGCTTGGTATCATCCACAAACTTGCACAGCATCTTCATAAAAAGATCATGGTTACATGGTCTTTTATTTGCCGCTCTCATGTATAACTTTTTTTTTTTTTTTTTAATGAGCAAACCACATTTCAGTAGCTTAATTATTTTGTGATTAGTTTTAATGCTTAGCGGTAGGTAGAATGTCCACAGGACAGGAAGATGCTTGGAAAATGGATGGAGCTCTCTTAAGCAGAGAGAGGAATTTGATCTGTGCTTTCCGTTTCCTGGATGAAAGTCCTAACTGCTCTCTCAAAGGAGAGAGTCTCTTCCAGCATTTCGTGGGTATAATTGCCTTCCTCATCTTCTCATTGTTTTGATCAAGTTAGCTCCAAACTGAGTAAAAGATAAGCTATTAATAATGTTTTATAATGTGTCATAATATATAAGAAGCAATAGTTTCATTAATAACTTTTCCATGTATTTAATCTACATCCACAAGTGCTTTGGGAATCAAAAGCATACTTTGCTGCAAATAAGTGATTCAAGTGGAAAAAATCATCCAATACAAACACCAAATACAGAAGAACTTAATTTTCCCTTAGCTGCAATGTTTTCAAACTGTTGTTGAACTCCAAAATTGATTTCCTGTGGCAGATGAAGCATGATGACAATGTTGCAGAAGTGTTGCTAAACAAACATTTTGAAGTCATGAATTTATGATGGGAAAAGTTCTTCACAAGAGACTTAAACTCAGCTGCATCTATTTTCTTTACAGAATCATGATTCTATAAACTCTGAGATTTTGCAGAAGGTCTGTGACATATCCCACATGAACATTTCAGAGAGTCAGAATATGTGGTTATTTTTCCCCTTACAAAATGGCAGCCAGGATGCAGAATTCGACTAAAGAAGCAACAATCAACAATCCCTCACAAGCAGTAATCTAATATTTCTTATTTTTAAGAGTACCTGAAATTATGACATGGAATCTTTCGTATTAACTCAGCATGTATTAAGGGTGTATTCCTACACCCTTTCTTTTGAAATCACACAGAGCATATGCCAAAATATTAGGGCCAGCTTGCTTCATATAAACTTATGTTTCTTAGGCGAAAGAAAAGAAAAAAGAAAACAGACCATCTGTGTCTGTACAAGTAGCTTGCTACATTGCTGAACTCCAGAAAGTGATTTAAAATGATTTGTACTATTGCTTTCTTTCATAGAAGCCATCAGTTCATTTAAAACTTGAGCCCACCACTTGAGCTTTGCTTTCTGCTATTACCAGGCCAAAGATGAAGGATGAAGCTCTTCTTTGCCACATGACATAGGAAGCAGGTGGGAGGTTGGCTGTCACAGGACACATTCACTTCTCACCAACACTGTGTATACATCGCCCTGCTCATTGTTTCCTTCCCCTCCATCCCTCATTAAACTATTTCCAGGGCTCTGGGTTCCAACAAGCTGTGAAAGTGCTTGCAAGTAGTTCTAGAAGTGCTGGCCTGCTGAAGAACTGCTGCTCCATGATGCTGAGAAATGTCACAGCTTCTTATCATATCTGTTTTCTGCTGCAACAGGGCAGTCACATTCCTTCCTGCACAAATTCAATCTACTTAAATAACCAAAAACATCCATCAGGCATACATATGTACTTTGGGTTAATGTGGAGGTGGAAAGGGAGAGGGAAGTGGATTGATAATTCTAGAGGAATATTGGCCACACTAGCAATCTTACACTGATAAGTAGTAAATGACTTGCCAGTAAGAATAAGCCTGAAGTCAGACATCTAATTCCATAGTTTTGTAGATTTAAGGGTAGCTTAAATAGCATTTTCAATTTCCAAGTAAAATTAACAAGTAATTTTTAAGAATTAGCACAGTAACCGTTAAGGAAAAGTTGCATGGAGTTTAATTAGCATAAAAAGGGAAGGCAAGGTTATATGAATTAAATAGGTTTGTAAAAGAAAATGTAAAACACAGAATTTGAAGAGAATGAGATCATCATGTATAATTTTAAGTTACGCTGTAAATTTCAGCAGATTATTATATCTCTAATGTACAGTTCTCTGGGAATTTTAAAATATATTTAGAAAGATTATTACTGTCTCTTCCTATAGGATAGAAATGTTTAGTATGAAATTTTTGCTGATTAAAAATGTGTGCTTGGCAACCTCACTGAGTTCAGTGGCACAGCTCAGATCTCTGGCGACTACTGTTTGAAACCCAAAGTATAAACTAGAGATTTAACCAAGAGAGAGGGAAAACAAAGCAGAGCTTCCTCCGCAAGAAAAAAAAGACTGCTTTCTGGAAGGCAACAGGGAAGTTAGTTTTCCAGATTCAAGAAAGAAAACCTTATTTTGCCCTTTTTGAGAGTTTCCATCAAACCTGGGTTCACCACTGCAGTCTTCAGAAAGTGTTGAACACATTTAATCATTTATACATATATTTATGCATGAACATAAGGCTCTTAAAATCAAGGCTGTGATTTTTGCATACTTATTCTTCCTCAAAAAGATGCTCTTTTTTTTTAACTCTGTAACTTGCCAATTTCAAATGAAACAGGAGTACAAAGAAAGAGATTAACTAAATATTGTTTTATAACAGTGTCTTCTTTGTGATACACATCTGCAATTACTATTTAGTAAAGAGTGCAAATATACAGTAAATGAACTGGTTTGCTTGTTAAAAGCCCATCAATGTCATGATGATGAGACAAAATGGCACTAACGGACTCTTTCCTGTTTAACTGTTCTGATAGATATTAATGTAGTCAGAATTTTATTTTCTATTTCAGATTGTGTCTTACAACAATTTTATTTTAAAATTTCATTCAAGAGACTTCATTAAAAGAAAAATGTATGGGACATGATAAAGAACTAAGAAGGCCAATGGGATCCTGACCTGCATCAGGAGGAGTGTTGCCAGCAGGTCAAGGGAGGTGATTCTGCCCCTCTACTCAGCTCTGGTGAGGCCGCACCTGGAGTACTGTGTGCAGTTCTGGGTTCCCCAGTATAAGAGGGATGTGGAGCTTCTCGAGAGGGTCCAGAGAAGAGCAACCAGGATGATCAAGGGAATGGAACATCTCTCGTACGAAGAGAGGCTGAGTGAGCTGGGCCTGTTTTCTCTGGAGAAGAGAAGGCTCAGAGGGGATATGATTAATATGTATAAGCTCAGGAAGGGAGAATGCAGGGAGGAAGGGGACAGGCTGTTTTCACTGGTGGCCAGCGATAGGACGAGGGGTAATGGCCACAAGCTGGAGCACAGGAAGTTCCGTCTGCAGGTGCGGAGGAACTTCTTCACTGTGAGGGTGACAGAGCCCTGGAACAGGCTGCCCAGAGGGGTTGTGGAGTCTCCTTCTCTGGAGGTCTTCAAAACCCGCCTGGATGCCACCCTGTGCCACATGCTGTAGGTGTGCCTGCTTGAGCAGGAAGGTTGGACTAGATGATCTCTAGAGGTCCCTTCCAACCTTAATATTCTGTGATTCTGTGATTCTGTGTAATGCATTATTAGCAAAACCTGAAATTTGGAATCCATGAGAAGAGCATGCTGAAATCCACACTAAACACTTCAATGTTATTAACAAGATATCTATCTGTGGGATATCTATCTACTGGTGTTATTTCACCTGTTTCAGAGCTTGAAATGACACTGCAAATTAGCTAAAATAATGGCATGGTCATAAAGTCAAGCTCTCAAAGATAAGAAATACAGTAAGTGAGGTTGCAAGTGCCGTGTGCATTGGTGTTATGGTGAGATCCAGGAGATCTATTGTGATGACTGAACTCTCGTTATTGCTGGACTCATGCATGGGCACAGCTGAGGTGACTCAGGCCATGGTGGGGTGGCAGCTGAGGGCTGTAGCTCCCCTGTTTTGACACCACTGACAGTGTGCTGAGGCTGGAGCTGCCAGGCAGGCAGCGGCTGCCTCCTAGCCAAGTACCTTCACACTCAGGATACATCTGTATGATCACTGTGAAGGTTATTCCCTCTAATGTGTGTGTCTGATGTTTTGTTCCTCACACTGACACAAATCACCTCATTCATTGCTCACTTGAATGCCCTTTCTTCCTTCTTCCCTTCTCTCCCACATCTCTGAGTGCCTTTCCAGTTAACTGAGCCCTAGTTGATCAGACAAGAGCAGTACTGTGTACAGGTGACAGTAAAAGCCTAAATGAAGTGATCTAGCCTTGGATATCCCTGCAAACCTCATGCCTCTGTCATTCCTGATACCCCATTTATGATATATTACCAAACCAGTATACTGCAAAGGAGCACAATATTGCCTGGCCTCGGCCTTTCTTGCACTGGGAGGCATTTGGGCATGCATATGTTGTGGTTGCAGAGCACTATGGACACGGGGAAGGGGATGGCAATCCTGGCCTTTACTTTGGGCATGATCTTATTCTTTTTCTAGCTCTCCCTATACCAAATTCTCCTCTTGTACTCTCGTTAAAATCTTTACTACCACAGATATTTTGTTTTGGGACTTCTCAAGCTCTGAGAACATGAGAGGGAAAGACCGTGTCTTTACACATGTTTATGCTTTCTTGGAAATGGGAAAGTTGAACTGAGCCCATAGGTGCTGGAAACATTTGCACATCTGCTTCCCTTCTGGTGACACAACACAGTCCACAAATCACTTAGAGACTCTTTGTCACGTTCATCCCATGGATACGTGAGACAAAAGGCATTCCCAGATCTGCCTTCTGGCATCTCTGAAGTTATAACCATATAATCAGAATTTTTGGACAACAAAGTGTTTGTGTGTTTGCAACAACCTGCCAGGTGATGGGACCACTCAAGTAAAGGCTTCTTTGGAGCTTTGGAAGTGTGGCTGTTTTGTAGTTTCTTTTCATAGTATTTTTACATTTAGCATATTTTCTATCACCACAATAGTGACTCCTACACATGCAACTAACAGCTTTTTAAAAGGCAAATATCTTCCAGCATCACAAATTACCTGGATTTTTCCCAACTTTTCAGAGCTTGATAACATCCAGATCTTGTATTCAAAGACATGAATTTAAAAAATCAGAACATTCAGATGTTTTTGCTCTAACATGTGCTGAGCATGTGCCTCTCATCTTCACTATGTGCAGAGATCCAGCAGAACTTGGATTTAGGACTCAGAGAACAAATTGCAGTGATAGTCAAATTTTGTTTGTTTATGTTTTTAAGAAGCAACAAAAAGTCCCTAAAGCAACAAGAGAGGCTTTTGAGGCACTGATCCATGCAGCTACACTCCTTGGATTAGAAAAGGTTTCAAAACTGTAGTTGCAAGCAGCTGTGCAGTACTAATGGCCAGAGTGTCTAAAGAATTAGATAATACTGGTACGCCACCAAAGTGATAGAGTGAGATGAAAAATGAGGGAGCTTGTTTTTGCTCGTTATAATAAGTCCATCCATGCAGCGCAGTATGTAGGGTTGTACCCACGGTGCCTGGCTGCACAGCTGGGCATGTCAGGAGCCATCCGGGACAGGGATGCAGGGACACCCAAGGGCTAGTACTCCATTGGCACAGGCAGCTGTGTGCACAGGACAGGGAGCATGGTTAAAGCACAGCTGTTTCAAGGACTCCCACTTCAGAGCAGCAAAACCCCATCCTTCAAATTTAATATTACCCCCACCCCTCTTTTTGCCCATAGTTCTTAAAAGTAGGGATTTGTGCAGTGCCCAAGAGTGTGGAGACCAGGGTGAGAGTCCTCACTGGGACCACTACGTGCTACAGTGGTACCCGTAACAAAACGAGGTGTTACAAAGCTCTGCCTACAGTGGTACCCGTAACAAAACGAGGTGTTATAAAGCTCTGCCGAGTCGTTCTGCAAATGTTTGGCAGCATTTGCAAATCACTAATAACATGTCCTAAATACGTGGGGCTTCCATGCATTCTAAGGTCAGAGCAGATGAAACACCATAGTACAAATACAAAGGGAGTTTGTGAGAGCCAGCAGTTTTGAAAATCAGGTTACTTTTGTTTAAATGATTACACAGGAGACAAGCTCTTCTTGTTCTGTGTTCCTTCCTTGTAGTTTTGTGAGCACTTCAATAATTTTAATTGTAGCATGACAGTAACTAAAAATTAGATATTTATGCATTTTAAAGCAAGAATAGACTATTATTTCTGTAGAATCTGATCTCCTATACAGATCATTAAAATTCACAGTGTGATTCCTTTACTATGTTTCAATTCAACTACAGCATTTATTTCATAAAATCCAATCAGATCAGCTTCTGTCTTGATTTAAAACCATCTACCCCATTATTAAGCTACTTGGTAGGTGGTTATTAGAGCTGGTCATAAAACACATTTTCCCCGATAAGGAAGTGTGAGAGAATGTCCAGCCCTTTTGGAAATACCAATACTGTCTTCCTGAGGAAATACAGTTCTAGTAAATTTTGCTTTCATTCTTTTCTGCAAGCCAGACTATCTACCTGAATTACAGCTTCCAAGATACACTGTGGTCTTTTCTCACCAGAGGTATAGGAGAAGTCTTATGTTGTGGCAGAAGTCCTGCTCAGGGCTCAACACAGTAAAAAGTAGCAGCATGAATTGCAATGGATATCCAGTTTTTGGGTGGCACTATGATCAAAATTTACCAAAAGCCAGTATATATCCTGGGTGGATACTTACATTTAAGATTATATGAAGAACAGAAATACTAGTCAAAAATATAAAAATTAGATATAACACACAATCTTTTACTAATGCTACTATTTTTTTTCATTTCATTTTGATTGAAAAACAGATAAACAAGCCATGTGCAAAGCCACAGAAGACTGTGCTACTGCCTAAAGCCAGAAGACGTCTAGTTCTGCTTCAATATTGGACCTATGTCTAACCCAAAGACTAACCCAAACATTACTGGTCTCTAAAATGAAGGCCAAGATTACTACCATAAGCTGCAAATCTCTCAAAGGCGAAGAAGAAAGCACAAACAGGCTCCAGAAAGGCAACACACTGAGCAGAGGACAGACTGCAATAGCCAACAGGCTAGAGCTAGCATATTTTTAATTCTACCTCATGCTAAGTCCTTATTCACAGTTACCGAGGTGTGCACCCTTAACACAGGAATAATCTGGAAAGCTGCCTAACCTGATGTGCCAAAACTCTTTAAAACTTGGTTGGACAGTAAGACAGACTTTCACAGCTGACTTGTATCACATTTACTGCTGTTGTTATCTCACATCCAGAGTCAGTTCCCTCCTCTGCTACTTCCCACCTATCCCTGCAAGTGCCCTAATCAGCAGCTATCAGAGAGGCTAGGGAATTCCTCATCCCACTAGTGAAGCTCTGGGACCTTGTGGGAAGTCGGACTTCAGGGGGCAAGAGTCAGTGAGGGACTAAGCATGGGAAGGTGAGTCTTCCATAGGGCTCATGGCCAGTGGGGAGGTGGACACTGCCCCAGGGATGTGTCTCAGATGGAAGGTAAGTAAATTACAGCATGTAGAGCTGACCTTCGTAGATGAGTGCCTCAGTGGGTTTGCTTCATCAGTGATTTGACATCACTCCCACCTATTTCTGACCCACTGATTCTTTAACTACTTTATATGGCTTGGAAAGCAAACTAAGTTCCTTCTCAAAGAAGAACTGAATGTGGACATTTGCGTGAGCTGCTAAATTACTGGATAAAAGCAGGAGCTTCACCTGTGCTTTAAGAGCAAGCAAGTGACAAATTGGATTCATTTACTATTCTTTGAAGACTTCTTAGACCAAAACTGGGGGCAACAAATAAAGAATTTTCTAATTCTGGTATCGCCTTTGGGACAATCTATGAGCTATGCTGCTTAACCGCACTAAGATCTGGGACATCCCCAGAAGAAAACTGCCATGTGGCAAGGGGATTTGAGTCAAAGATGCAGAATCTGAGAGGTTTTCATCCCTCTAAAGCTGATTAATCGTGTATGGGAGTTATGGGATCACAACTTTGTCCTCTGCCTTCCATTCAACAGCTTTATTGTTTTGTTGTAACTTTTATTAATGTATTGTCTAATCTTTTATCTCTGTGTCTCAGCCTTTCATCTGTAAAACCAGGAGAATGGTTCTACCTTCACCACTAGCTGCACTCCGAAAGCAAAGGCATTACAAGTTGTGAGTCATTATTGTTGTCATTGGGACCATATAACTAAATTCAAGGCTTAAAAGAGAAGATTCATTCTGAGAAGAGTATAAATCAATTCTCTCACCTAAATGGTGATAGCCAGAAAAATATTTTCGGTTCATGTCTTTTTTTTTTTATTTACAATACATTTTTTTAATGCAATGCCATATATTGCAACCATGCATTTTTACATTCAGGTACAAAGCACCCAAACTCATGCAACTTTAGTTACTACATTAAAACATCATGGAAGTTTCATGAACTACGTAGCTGGATGAAAAAAAGGAGAACATCCATCAATATCCCCACTGCTGAGAAGAATGCAGTATCAGTTCAGGCTTTATGACACTGAAGACAATTGATGAAGGACAGAAGTGACAGAAACTTTCCAGCCCTGTAAAAAGCTTCAATGGGAACTTTCCCCTATTAGGCACTGATGAATTTACTCATCAAGATTTTTCTGCCACATAAGTTCCCTCACATTCTTGCTTAAAGGAAAACATAAATCCTTATTTTTTTCTGTCTTACATGACTTATTTTCTGATTAAGCCTATTCAGATTTTAAAATTCTACGAACTTATACTTTCCTCTAGAATAAAAATTCTGTACTCTGGAAACTCGGGTTGTCTGTTTTAGCACTAATTTTTTAAACAATTGAACCAATTTTATTAGAAGCTTAAGGAAAACCTCAGCTCTCCCTGTAGGATTTGCTTTGCTAGATAATGCAAGCTAAAATACAATTTCCTGTCTCTATAGTTAGGAGTTTTAATGAAGTAGGGATTTTAAAAAAATGTACCTCTCCTATCCTAATATGGGAACACTCTAAAGTCTGTCTGTAAAAACTAGTAAAGTAGTGACATATGTTAGATCAGAAAGGATATCCCAGGACCTAAGGCAGTGAAATTTGAGCTATTTGGAACGGAAAAGATTTTCTGTCATGTTAGATGGAACCTTTGGATTTTCTTTGCTTCTTATTATTCCTTACTTAACTTCAGGAACTTAAGGTTGACCTGCTGGAGAGCAGTTCCAGAGAAAGGGGGGTCCTGGCTAACAACCAGTTAACTGTGAGCCAGCAGTGCCCTCGTGGCCAAGAAGGCCAATGGGATCCTGGCTGCATCAGGAGGAGCATTGCCAGCAGGTTGAAGGAGGAGATCCTGCCCCTCTACTCAGCTCTAGTTCAGCTGCACCTGGAGTATTGTGTGCAGTTCTGGGCTCCCCAGGACAAGAGGGATGTGGAGCTTGTAGAGAGAGTCCATCAGAGAGTGACAAAGACCAGAGCATCTCTCCTATGAGGAAAGACTAAGTGAGCTGGGCTAGGCTCTGTTTAGCCTAGAGAAGACTGAAAGGAGATCTGATTAATATGTATAAATACCTGAAGGGAGACTGTAGGGAGGAGGGGGGAAACTCTTCTCAGTGGTGGCCAGTGACAGGACAAGGAGCAATGGGTACAAGCTGAAACGTCAGAGGTTCCATCTCCATATGAGGAAGAACTTCTTCGCTGTGAGGGTGACAGAGCCCTGGAACAGGCTGCCCAGGGAGGTTGTGGAGTCTCCTTCTCTGGAGGTCTCCAAACCTGCCTGGATGCCACCCTGTGCTCTGTGCTCCGGGTGTCCCTGCTTGAGCAGGAAGGTTGGACTAGATGATCTCTAGAGGTCCTTTCCAACCTCAACTAGTCTGTGATTTTGTGAACTAAGGTATTAACAGCTTATGACAAACATCTCTAGTTTCTCAGAAGAATCATCCACCAAAACAAGATGAGAGTTGATATTTATGGTTTTTTTACGTTAAAGAGAAAAATGACATACGAACTAAAGCCTCAAATAATCCTCTGCCCACACAAACTCCTATTTTTGCAAAACTTTGGCAAACAAGAGAAAATAAATACAGTAGTGGGTCACAAAAGCTTCACAAACTTAGGAAACAAATGCAATTTTTGTCAGACAACCTTCGAGAAAGCGGTCTTCAAATTTATGGACAAATTTGTCCAGATTTGTCTAAATTCCTTCATTTTAAATCTTAGTATGGTAGTTTACAGGAGAAGTTCAAAACGACAAGTATTCTTCCTTAAAAGGCTGATACCCCAGCTGACATATACTTTACTGCCTATAACTGAACAGACGTTTCTCACCACCATCAGTAAATGAAAAACATTTACGAAGAAATGTCTACGCAAAAATAGCCTCATAAGAAATTTCAAAGTAGTACTCAAGTAAATGGAACAAAGAAAATAATTTTTATTAGTATTTCAAGCTCATCTGGTATCCAGCCAAAATCACCTTTACCAAAATTAGGGTGTCAGGGTCTTTCAAAAAGCATATGCCTTTTTTTTTTTTTTTAATCTGGTAGTTTCAATACACCTTATTTTCACATCTCGATGCATTGTGAGGTGGGAAGTGGTAAAGAACATTCTACAAGCTGGAGCAGAATGTGGAGGATATTTTACAAGCCAAGTTCATTCACCTGCAATTTTCCTACTTTTTGTTCCACCTTTGGGAATACTGTGTCATGTGAACACATCCACAGTGTTCAGCCTTTGTGAGGGGCAGTGTGAAAAGGACATTCCTAAAGCTTACTTGGTTAGGAGAACAGGACACATCACCTCCTGACATAGTGCCCTTGTGCTTCCAAGCGCTAATAAGGAGCATCTCAGCATCACTTTGAGCTCTATCCCGACTCAGGCAAGCCATACCACAGACTGCAACTGACTGCCAATGCAGATTTTGCTTTGGGAATAGCAAAACATTATGGGACATTACTGATATGTGACGAATCTTTGAGCTTCTGTTGTAAATATTATTTTAAACTCCAAGGATGAGGAGACTTCGACTCCATGTGAGGTGTACTGCGTATGATTGATTTATGGAATAAGTGGTGCAAGAATCAATTTATTTACAATGTAAAACACTATTTTAAATGGACCTTTCTGCTTGCTGCTTTGGGTACACAGTGTACTGTAGACTTGGCTAATATAAACTGCTAGATGCAGTTTCTGCACTTTAATACATGCTTCTCAGGCTGATATGATTGCAGCTTTCCATTTCCTTAAAATTAAGTGGATAAAAAAGTAGTGTTTAAATAAAAAAGTTTAAATAAACATCTGACTTTGTTAAAATGGTAAACATAAGTTCATAAAAACGTATGCATGACACCATCAGTAAGAAATATTCACTTTAAAGCAGTAAATAAGGTTTACTTGTTTTCTATGTGACTGCTGCTATAAATACACTTTTAAAAGATGTAAGAAAATCCAAAGTGCAAATTAACATTAAGACTAATGTGAAAAAATAAAGCAAAAGGTAGGTTTTTGGTGGCTTATCTGTCTGCGCTCCTCTGGTTCTTTGTTTTTTTCATCCACTTCCAGTTTCTCCTTAAACATTTTTGGTAGAACTTGAGAGGAGGTAAATAAACAGGAATTATTTGCCTCATTTGTTAATCCCCTAGGGAACCATGGCTAACCCCAGGTCCTCTGCAGCTGCAGGCTATGATGCTACAGAGGGTGCTGGAAAAGGAATGTGCCCTCTTCCTGCTAAGCTCTTACAGGACAACCAGAATTGCAAAGCTACATTTACTTATAGAAACTGCTGGAACATAAAGCAAAACACAATCAGGGCTTCCTTACTGACGTAGTATCCTGACGCCAACAGTGGTCAGCATCAAATGTCTAGGGAAGACTGCAAGAACAGGACAGCAACAGTTGATCTTTCATGATTGCTCTCACAGAATCCAGTGTTTATGTCAAGCATTTCCTGAGCCTCTGGTAACTTCTTTCTTTTAAACCCCCTATGAGTTTTTCTTCCATGAATTTGTTCAAAGCTTAACCTATACAAACTTCTGGCAAGCCCAACATACTCTGGAAATGTTATCTGTGTTCTGTGCAAAGTATCTCCCTTGCTTGTTTTTAGTTTGATATTCTAATTCCATGTCCTCTAGTCTATATTGAGAGACAACATGCTAATGTGAGGAGTTGTTATTTCACTCTGGAGTTCCTATAATGCCCATTCAGAACACTGTCAGACCTGGCAGTTCCTGTTCTTCTTGTCTATTTGTTCCACAACGTCTACCAAAATCTTGACTAGAAACAGAATTTAGTTACATCATGTGCTTATATGGAAGGCTCTGCCATGGGAAGCTCTCCAGACTCCTTCATTGTGATCTCAAGTATAATGAGTCTGCTTGTTTTTTCTTCTACAACTTTACATTTAAAATATTATAAATTCAAGCTGATGTTTCAATCTATGATGTTCAGGGTCATCTTACTTCATAGAAACGGGTGGGTTCTGGTTACTCGGGGTAACTGCCACCCTAGAAGCCTTTCCATATTTCATCATTCCATGAACATTTATTATTTTGTTATTCCATGAGCAAGAATCTTAACACTTTTGTGTTAACTTTGTCACCTTTGTTTTAACTTTGTGAATTTGATTCTTCCCTTATGCATCCTTTCTAGTCTCATATTTGCATCTTTCCCCCCCCAGTATTAACGTAATTCAAGTACATTAGCAGAATGGCAAATCCCTCATATCATAGAAACTTTGAGAGATAAAAGTATACCATTCATTTTCAGAAATGCATATTTTTCAGGAATAACAGAGCAGCTCTTAGTGTTTAAGGTTAGTTAGGAAAATGACTTTCATATATTCACCAAAATTTAATTCCAGGTATTCACTCACTACTCAAGTAGGTAAGCATCACAAATGGGCTAGTGGAAGATGCAGAAGAAAACAGGAGGAAAATTCCTCCAATATGGTGTTGAGTGGCCAGTGTGTAAAAAGTGGATAGACAGGAACACAGAAATCCCAAAAGACAGAATAACAACAACAGCAGCAACAACAAAGCTTATGAGTAGGTGAAGCTTTGAATCAGGGCCTGTTATTTCATGATTACACTACAATCACAATACAGGCAGGCGGCACGTGCTGATAAACTGCAGCAAAAACAGTATGTGTGAGTTAGGGCAAGTTTGAGTAGCAGAAGAGATAAATGAATCACATCAATCAGCATGTGCAAGGGACAGGAAAAGAGAAATGACAGAGCTGCAAGACATACCTGTGGCCCTCACTCACTGACAGACCTTAGCTCGATGTAGGAGGATAAGCTTTTATTTGAAGTAAGGTGTGGCCACCTGAAAATTACCCAGTAAATAGATTCAGCAAAAATGTCCATAGCAAAACAAAAATCTCCCCTATGTCTGGAACATATAAGTTGAGCAGTGCATGAAAGCTGCTGTTAGCATTTGATCTTATCATCTTTCATGTCCTCCTGCACTGATGGAGGACTGAGATACTTCTAGTGAGTATATACAGTTAATTCAAGTACAATGTAATTTGGAGTTCATTTATTTTAGAGCAGTCCACATAATCAAAAGCTCTGGGATGAAAGCTGTTTGTTATATGAAAAGATATCAGCATTAAAGGGTTTTTGTTTTGTTTTTAACCAGTTGGCATATGCAAATGCATTACGAAAAGGGGAGAAATGTGGAATGAATAGGAAGGAAAAGCATGGCTTGTGCATGTTCTTGCTATGCTCTATTTAGATATTCCAACATTTCTCCAGCTTAAAGAAAAGCTTAAAATCTCCCTCCTTGCAATTGCTTGTATTAGCAAGGTACATTCTGGGCTTGTTTATTTTGTTCAGATTTATTTTTAACTGCTTTGTGTCCTGTATCATCACCAACAATTGTGAAAAGAATATATAAAATCCCATCAAATTTGGAAAAGTAGCACATTACCTCCACTCTATCCATTTTGCTCCAATGTAAATCACCACGTAAGGTGCAAGGCAATAAAGACTGAGCACCACTGTATTTCCAATGCCTGACCTTAATTTTAAATCCTGCGCCTGGTGAGTCAGTTTCTGTCTGCTATTCTGACATTTGTCCCCCACTAATCATTCTGCACAATTCCATTAAAAACAGTATATATTAAAGCAGAGAAGTTGCATCTCTCAGGATTAATTTCTCATTTTCCAGCCTAAAATAGCACAGTGTCTGGGAAAAAAAAAACGAACATCTAAATTCAGGAGACTTAGCTAGCTAACTGCCAGTTTAATTAGCTACTGTGTACCATTCCTCAATGTATGAGATGCCTCACACTATGTTTGAAGCTGTGTTAAGATACTGTACCATCATTTCTCTGATGATATAAAATCCAACCAGCCATGTGCTTGCCTCAAAAAGAGCAGTGTGATTTATAGAAATTTTAGGTTTGAACAGTATTTATGTGGTTTCACAGCCAAATGCTTCATTGTGCTCCCAGTTGGAGCCACTGGGACTACTGTCACTGATCTCAAAGTGAAGAGGATTGGGCCACAAACACAGCAGTGAGGGAAACTAGGTAAGAATTGTTTTCCCTGAGGGGTCAATGAGTCCAGGGTTGAGTATCCTCAATATCCACATCAGCTGCCCAAATCCCAAAGCAGAATCTGCAGAATCAGAGCATGAGTTTTCTGAGTTAGTTCTCAGGCTTTGATTAGAACTTGATAAACAAAAATCCAGGGAATATGGGGGCAAGATCCTGTCCACATGCACGTTTCCAATTTTCAGGAAAATGTAAACATCTAGGGTCTGGAAGCACTTTATTAAATCTATTCAAAACCAAAATTGGTAATATTCATCTTCTGGGTAATACCACAGTAACAAATGACTTTTCTCCTCTCCTCCCTTCTTCCCTCTCCTCTCCTCTCCTGTCCTGTCCTCTCCTTTTTTTTTTTTTTCTTTTCAGAATGAATCTCAACGAGTCCTTTTTTTTTCACAGAGTTTTCTGGATCTGGGTGAGTAAAGGCAACTAATCTCTACAGGAAGACAGACCCATCATCTCCTAATATTTCATGGTGCAGACAGATCCCTGCTCATCAGGATGCCTTTCTTCACTCCCTAACACTGCTATTCCCTGCTCACCATTGCCCTGCTTCTTTATCTTTTCAGATGTTTTAGTGTTTACCTTGGGCACCTGAAGTGGTTGGTATTGATCTTGCTCAGGGAACATTCTTGTGGATTACAGTGCCTTGTTTCTCTCAATATGCCTTTCTTTAATCCTCTTATTATGTGGGAAAATTCTTTGTACAAACCTCATGAATCCATTCCTGATTGCCATGTCATTCAATTCATGTTTCATTGTACTATTAAGCTTCACTTATTACTTTATGTTATTGAATTTTTCTCTTAATGGAGACAGCAATTTTAGACTGTTTAAAAGTTTGATTTCACTAAAGATAAAATTTCCCCTTCAGGTCTCCTGGGTAGACTTGAGCTAAGCAATAGAAATCAAGTCCTGTATTGATAACTACATTAATTTTGTATCTCTCTCTTACTTTCTGCATATCCCATTAGGGTAATGGTTATTCAAAGTTCTTGACAGATTGATACTCTGAATCTCTAACTACACGAGGCTTCACTCTGCTTTATTAGTGGCTAAAATAAAAGCTGGTGTAAACAATACTCTCTCCTAACGACACAAAAATCTAACAGTCAAAACAATCACAAACTGCAAGTTACCCTAAATATTCACTATATATTTATCTGGGTCTATTCCAAGGTTTAAATTCATGAAGCTTTAGCACTCAACCTTGTGACTATATTAATGCAATTTCTTCCCTTCTTCTTTTGCCAAGATTAGGGCGACCTGGACTTTTCATCTTTTTTTATATCACTCTTTAGAACAAGTCTTAATTTTCCTCTGTTGCTGGAGAAGAGCCCAGCACAAGGTTCCTGATACAAATATGCCCAGATTACAAAGCAGGGAAGATACAGATTTTGCATACTGTTCTAAAATCTGCCTTGCACCAAGAAAAGGTTTCACTGAGCAAAAATCTGTAGAAAGTGAAGCTTAGGAGAAGAATTGTAATTTTTTCCCTTCTGACAGAACGTATGATTTTTTGAAAACTCTCAAATGGAAAATTTTACCCCAAAGCTAAATATTTCTATTTCTGGAAAAAAAAACACTTTTATCAAAAAAAAAAAAAAAAACAGAAACATAAAGGCATGCATTCTGTATAGAAACCTTCTGTGTAAATGTTTCAAAAAAGGAGTCAAAATACCTCAATTTCTAATAAGTATAATTTTGATGCAAAAATTTGAAGAGAGGCTGTTCAAGACAAAATAGAGTATGGGTCTGGAAAAGACTTTGAGAATTATAAAAAGTCTTGTCAGGTATTGGTGCACAGAACCATATTACAAAATCCTTTTCACAATGTTGACCAGGTTCTATCTCAAAAAACAAATACTTTTCTTGCCTTCACTATTAAATGTTTGTCTAGAATGGCCAGTAATTCTTACGTTTCCTCTCATCCTGGTCAATCCACAGGCTTTTCTGACAGGCTTAGTCTAGGCAGGTCCATTCTTTGGTGACATTCCATCTTAGTTTATGTCTTCCCAGAGGACAGCTTTTCTCATATACCTGGATCTTCATTCCTCCACCTGCTCTGTTCTTGAGTGGGGATTTCTAAACCTCCACACAGTGCTCCAGGTGAGATGTGACTAGTCCTCTGTGCTTTATCTAGTATCCCTGCTTTTCTAACTCGATGACAAAATCTCTCTGCTGTGTGTCCTAAGGCTGTATTTCATTTTCACAGCAATGTCATGCTCATACTCATGTTTGCCATGTACTGATGAGTACCCACAGATTTTCTGTTGTTGCTCTTCAGGTTATCTCGAGTGAAAATCCTTGTTCGTACTTCTTCAGCATATTGCCTTCTATTCTGCACTATCAATTTTACACTGTTTTTCTTTTACTTCATTTTCAGCTGATCTAGTTCTGTGAGATACCCAGACCCTGCTTGTTACTGAGAACACGTTGAGTCATTAGCAAATTTTAGATAATTTTTTTTTCAAAATGAAATTCATTACTGAAAATATCAAAAGAGGACCCCAGCCTGATCTTTGAGGACTTCACTGTTATCTTCCTTTTATCCTCCTGTTTACACTTCAGCAGGGGTCCATTTAACCCCATTTTTGAATACATGATAAATGTTGCACTCACTGAGCCTCATTATTTCAATTTTAACTAGTAATTTCTGTGGCAATAAATATGTAAGTACCCAGGCAATAAATATGTAAGTACCCAGGTTAAAGGTGACTCTAGGTAGACCTAGGTGACCCTTGTGCCATATCCAAACCAAAATCTTCCCTGCTACAGACATCTCCTTAATTAAACCATTTTAAAGTCTGAGAGTCCAGAGCTCAGCATACATAACAAAAATTTCTTTTATTTCTTTTCTGCAGAAATACATTTTGGGATAGCTTAACTATTTTTAAATTGAAGAAACATCATTACAAATCCTTGTAAGTTCCCCACACTGTGTGGGGATTCCTGGTAACTGTATGATTCTATGATATCCTTACTTTGCCGGTCAGGAATACGCACTTTTTGGATGGTTTACTATGTCTCTGTTAGTAAAATGCAGTTTTGCAGATTATTACAAAAAAAAAAAAGTAAATAGGGCATAAGCTGTAACAGACTATCTCAGCAACAGTTTCCTCTTTGTGTCTAGACACAGTATGAAGGAGAATGGAAATGGTTAGATGGCCCTTAGGGATGGCTTTCGCTTGTATACGGCATTGCTTCTCTGTCTAAGAAATAAGCACAGAGTTCAGGAAGATTATGTAGACAAAGGATGACCTCTAATGACTGCAAAACTTCAAAACAAGTAGGAGGATTTCACTGAACATCTGCTGGAACTGCAAATGAAGTGTATTGATGAGAGCTATTTTTGTTTACTCAGAGGAACTATCGTATCATCCTCACCTCTGATTTTAGTTTCTTGGACTTTTGGTGCAGACAGGTCAACTGTTGCACTAGTGTTGGGTTTCTCCCTAGGGCAGTACTGTAGCCACCAGACCCCAGGAGATGGGTGAGGATTTGAATTCCCACTTGCATTAGTAGGACACATGTTGTTTGCCCCAGCTCAGCTCTGCAACATGCAAAAGGCCCCTTCACTGTCTGATCATAGGCTCAATGAAGTCACCAATTTAACAGTCCAGAGAAATTACTGATGATAAAATTTGGGGAAACTTTCATCCAGTTTCTCTAATATAAAAGGTACGAACATGAACATTAAAGGCACAAACAATTCTCCCCTTTTTTCTTGTGTATCCTCTTTAACCTCTGTTTCTACAGCTGATTAAAACTTTCCCTAGACTTTTGGACTGCAGGAATAAAGCCTATAAAGCCTTGCCTAATGCAGGATGGCAGTACAGTATGTATTTGGGAGATTAAGGAATATCTCATATAAACTTAGCGTGAAGAACAATCCTTCTGTGCTTAGTGCATTCTGCACAAAAGTCAGAGAAAAAAATCTCTCTGTGGTCTAGAAAACCAGACTAGAAACACATAAAATAACTTGAGCAGGTCAAGAGATAGTCACTCCTGAAAGAGGCACTTCTAATACTAAGATGATTTGTGCACATGCCTCGAGGAAAATCCTTGCAAGTTTTTACACACTGTTCGGAGACTTCTGGCAACTGTATGTTAGACGTTGTGTAAACAGTAAATGTCAGACGATTGAAGAAAAGAAAAACGTTAAACAATGAAAGCAAGGCTTTTTTTTTTTTTTTACTTAAAATGTATGACAAGAACATGATTTATGGAGGAAATACAGATTGTCAGAACATCTTGAACTGTATGATTTAAATCAGGATTCATCTTAAGAGGGCTTGATGTTCAGTACAGAAAACTATCAGCTTCTTCTCCAGGCTTCTGACTAAAAGACCTATTGGCTATTTATTCCATACAGCATGTGTAAGATGACTCCAGAGAGAAAGCTGGACAGGCAGAAAGTCCTTGTAACCATTAATGGCACTGACATGTATCTCTCCTTGGTAGTCTCAGTATTTTTCCAATAGTTGGAACTGAAGCAAACTTTTTTGGCTGTTATAGGAGTAGAGTTCTTGCAACACCTTGGCACTGCTAGCCACTATGTCACTATTCCTCACCACTAAACTTCCCATTTTCTTTTCTATAGCACTTTTAGGGCTATATTAACTTAAAATCATGTGTTTTTTTTTTTTTCAAACAAATTTCATTTACTTCTTTACCATCTCCTTTGTGGATATAGGAGTTCCCCACCCTTTTTCTGGACTCAGTCCTTTTCCTCCATTTCCGTGCTTTACGGGTGATTCCACAGCCTCAAAACAATCTTTGTTCTTTTTTTTTCAAATTTACCAAGTCATTCTTGGAAATGACATCAAGCCTGCACCAACTGTCTAAATTTATATGCCTCCCTGCTTCCCTTGTAATGCTGTTTGTTCTCTGCTGCATAAGTATATCAGTCTCATTCCCCTATGGATCAACAGCTGAATTAACATCTTTTTTGCTTCATTTTATTTCTCTTCTACATCAGCAATAACAAAGAATTGAACTGTGCTGTATTTAAGTGGAAAGAACTTAAAGTGTATTTTCTAGGCTTCATTCATCAATAATTTGTATATATATATATAAAAAAGCACTACATCTAAATAAAAATCTTAATCTTTGAGATATCTCCTTCATCTGTTGTCTCTTTCATGTCAAAGAGCCATTGGTAATAGTGACAGAAGAGAGGCCTATGGAATTTCCAATGATTTTTTTTTCACCCCAAAATGCTGATTCATTGAGAATGAAACATCACAAAAAGTCTGACTCTTCATAACTTCTCACAAAGTTCACAACTTCATTGCGAGTTCTGAGACACGTGGCCTTATACCTTACATACCAGTTTCTGTCATTCCACAAAAGGAATAATGATGACAGTTCCCAAGACTGTTTCTACAAAGAATGTTAGCACTAATTTGTTAATTAGATTCCCAGGATACTCAGCTGCAACAGCCTAATGAATCATTTGCTCTAAGTATCAAACACGGGGTTTTGGTGTCTGGCAACCCTTGTGGCCTCAGCTCCTGGCCTGGTGGACAGTCCACCTGACAGCAGGGACTGGTGTTGGGTTCCTTTTCAGCGACATCCCAAAGCTGTAACCAGAACTTGTTTCTAATGTAGTAAGAGAAAATTTGTAACTGTACTAAAAAATTACAAGAATGTTCAGCTTTGTACCAGAAGTGTCCTTTATATATATATATGTGAGAGAGATGGCTGATGCAGGTGGCAGAAGGCTATTTAAGAAATAATAGTATGTTGCTCACTCAGTCGCTTTTAATATCTGGCACTTAAATTACAGCACATACAACACAGCAGAAAGAGGATTCTAATTTATTCTCATTTTCAACTAAAAGCCAGAACATAAACTCTGCTTTTTTTCTATGACAACAGGCATGGGTCAACATCATTGCTGCTTAATTATGCCTTTTATAAGACTTGTGAGGCAAAACCAAGGCTCATGCCTGGTATAAATTGCCAGGCAATAATGCGAGGTCACCCCAACCACTGGGTCTTCTACTACGGCCTTGAAAAAAAAAAAAAAAAACAGCTGTGAGGGGGGCAGATTTGCACATACAGATGCCTATCTGCCCCATGACCAGGCGGACTGCCAACATCAACCATGGATGGTGGTGCCTGGTCTGGGAGGAGGGGAGTCTGCATCCTGGCAGGTTTGGCAGTAGGGTCGATGGTATTGGGATGGACCCTTCAGAGATGGACCCTCTGTGGGATATGAGGTGGGCTACTCTGCTACCTTGGGATGTGTCCATGGGAGATGACGAGACTCGTTGGTGCCCTATGGATGTGATAAGGAAGCTCTTTGGGCCATTCAGGATATGTCTGTGGGGTATGAGGCTCCTTGGGCCCCTATAACTGTGTTTGAAGGAGACAAGGGGGGTCCCTTGCACCACGTCCATAGCAGATGAGCCATCTCCCTGTCCCCCTTAGGACATGTCCAAAGGGGTTGGGGTCTTCTGAGGTCCCTCAAGATGTGTCCATAGGAGACAAGGGGGGATGTCAGCCCCTATCCACACGTAGGCAGGGGATGAGTGGGCTCCTCGGGGCCCTCAGGGCATGTCCAGGAGGACAAGGAGGGTCTCAGCTCCCTACAGACATGACCACAAGTGGCACAGGGCACGTCCCGAGGAGGACGAGAGGGTCCAGGTGCCCGCAGCGGGCGCAGGGCAGGGAGCAGAGGCCGCCCACGCCGGGCCCGGGGCAGAGGGGAGAGGCGACGGCGGGGGCGGGCGCAGGGCAGGGAGCGAGGGCCGGGGTTCGGCTCGCGGCCCCGGCCGCGGGAGGAGCAGAAAAGGGAGCGGAGCCGACGGGTTGAGCGCGGGAGCGTGTCGGGCTGCGGAGGAGGAGCCGCCGGGCGCGGGGCAGGTGCGGAGCCGCCTCCGGCAGCCGCGGGGGCGGCCGCCCCTCATGGTGCCGCGGCGGGCTCGGCGGAGCGGCGCTGAGCGGCGGGCATGAGGAACCTGCCGCTCCTCCTGCTCCCCCTCTGCTGGAGCCTGGCGCGGGTAAGTCGCTCGCGTGGGGAAGGAGCGGCCGGCGCCGGCCGAGCGCTGGCGGGAGCCGCGGCTCAGGGGGCGGCGAGACCCCGGCCCGCCCTGGCGCTTGAGCGCAGCCCCCAGGGGCTCCCGTTCCTCCCGTTTCCTTTTTCCCTTTTCCAGCCTCTCTGCCCCTTCTCTCGGCCGTGCTGCCGAGGGAGCCGCGGAGCCCGCTCCGCTGCAGCCGGCGGAGCGTCGGGAATCGGGAGTACGGGAGGCAGCATCGTGTAGTTAGTATCTCCCTAATGCCTCTTGTCTCTCTGATCTTGGTGCTCGCTAAGAGCACCGAGTATCGCGGATGTTACGGTCCTCAGGTGCCAGGGGGCTGCTTTGCTGTCTTCGTGCTCTGGAGTTTTTTTCTCAGTTGCCAGAAAGTGGGTGATGTTCCCGCGGCGGGAGGTGCAAAGGGCCTCTCCCCACACCCCGCCTTTGTTTTCTTTCTTTTTTGTAAGCTTAAAATTGCAGATCATTCCCACAGAAGTTAGGAAACCACGGTGATGCCGAAAGTTAAATACCAGTCAGAGGATATATTTTTTCCCCTCTGTTAAAACGGCTGTTCTGGGTGCCTTAACTGCTCCGCTGTTAGAAACGCCGTGAGAGCCCTGAGCTGGCCCTGCGGCCGGCGATGTGTCCGTGTTGACGCGCAGCGCAGCCCGGGGCGCGTCGCTCCCCAAACTAATCCGCTCTTGAGCGAGGCGGTGGGATAGAGGGTGCAAAGGTCCGAACCACCCTGAGAGGTGGTGAAAGCCTCAAAACCCGCTCCAGGGCCCCCGTGCGCTTTGGGACGCGGCCGGTGCCGCAGTCCCGAGCCCTGCAGCGCGTCCCAGCTGAGCTCGGCTCGCTGCTACAGGAAAGTCTGTTTCTCTTTGGCCTGTGCTCGGTGTTTGAAAGTAACCCTGCCTTATCTTAGGGTACTGCCAAGTTTATCTCCTCCAAGTAATCTTCGGCATCAGATCAGATGGTATTGGGAAACTTGGAGCTGTCTGATTAAAAATGAGGGAAGTCACTTGCTCACAGGTTTCCTCACTGAAGCAGCTGCTTTCTTTTACCCCTCGTTTAGTTAAAATCCCTGTTTACTGGAACTTACCAAGTCCCACTAATTATACCTTCTTTTGAGTAGGAGACTTCTCTTCCGTAACTGATTTTTTTTTTTTAATAAAATAGATCTCAAAATATAATGCAAAAGAACTTGCATTCTAAAACAATTTATTTACATGTACATTTAGGAGCTGTCTGAAAGGCAGGTACTAAACTGAAAACACCTGCATTTTTAATGTAATAGCATGGAAATTTCCAAATTAAACAATTAGAAATTTTAAATTATGCCAAGGCTGCATTAAAAAATGCTGGAAAAAAAAAAAAAACCCTGCCCTGACAGCATGTAATTTAAATAGTCAAAATAGAGAAAGGGAGGGCAAAGAG
Organism: Nothoprocta pentlandii; assembly: GCA_013398315.1. Classification (NCBI taxonomy): domain Eukaryota; kingdom Metazoa; phylum Chordata; class Aves; order Tinamiformes; family Tinamidae; genus Nothoprocta; species Nothoprocta pentlandii. The sequence continues at coordinate 1,056,039 of VZSG01000013.1, read as the reverse complement.
GAAGTGGAGTTCTCCTTTTGTAGAAGGGGAAACGAGGCATTTGGAGAAAAACAGATTTTCATGAGTTTTCCTAATAGCTCCTGCTACAGCCTGGGGCTGTTGTGCCGTATTTTGTAAAGCAGGAGTAGCTTCCCTGCAAGGAGATTATGGTGTAAGCAGGTGCTCATTCCCAGGTTGTGGTTCCAGGGATCTGGATTAGAGCTTAGTTAAGAATTGTCACTTTGGAATAAGTCTCACAAACCAGAGACTATTATTTTACTGTTAAGTCTTTCCCAGGGAAAAAAGGCAATTGAGAAAGAGGAAAGAAACTTTGAGAGGGAAAGAAATTCCTCTTTTCTTTGTAACGAAGAAGTACCCAGATGTTTACATCTTACTGTGTTCTTTTAAGTTTTTATTTGAACTAGTTTTGCCATCCCTTTGTACATTTGCACTTTCCCCTTTGTCGTTTTCCCATTTTCTTGCTCTGTCGTTTCTCCCGTACCGTTTGTTATGAACTGCCCACGTTCTTCTGCTCGGCTCAGTCGACTTCAATGCATCTTCCCTGTGTCTTGTCCCTCTCCCCTTACCTGCTACATCTGTCCCTTCTCCTGGACACAAATAACACTTCTTGAAAATCTGAGTAGAACTGGTAACAGGACCATAAGCAAGTAAAAGTTGCAATCTTTTTTGTTTTAAGAGGAGATATTACATATATATATATATTTCCTGATGTAATGCCTGCTTGAATCTGGGATATTTAGGAGATAAAATGTACTTTGTTATCTTAACATGGTAAATTTTGCTTTTCTTTTTTTCCCAATCTGAACAGTTTTCACATCCTGTGATTCATATTAAACTTTGAGATTTGATTACTTAATATTAAAAGGAAAAAAAAAAACTAGATGCATTTGCTTTCTTGCTTCAGTCTTGCTGCTAGAGTGCAGATTAAATCACTGTTTTTTGAGAGGAAAAAGTCTCAGTGAACAGTGTTGGTGAATGCACCGGGGAGTTAGGAATTCTCTGGTTAATGACACTTGGCTCTGGAATGCTGCAAGAAGGAGGCAGTGACGGCTCTTTTTATGGCAGTGCGTTATTTTAACATTTTGTTTTTGAGAAGTCAAACTGTGAGAAGTTAAAATGGGCAATGACTCTGTCTGTGAAATGCCTGGCATATCCTTGGACAAAAATGGTGCCAGTTAAAGATGTGGCTTCCAGCAGAGGTAGTTGCATCCTTGGTAGCTCATTTTAATGAGTGCTTCCCCTCCATGGCGTGTTTGTTAACTTGCAACAGGTGAATGGCATCCATCCAGAATGCAGATTTCAGCTGGAGATTCATAAGGAGGAGACGAGGTGCATGGAGCTCCTAAAGAATGCCAAACCAGTGGATTACAGAGGTAAGAAAGGATGAGCTGTAATGTGGAGACAGCTCCAGTAATGGAGCTTTTCTCCCTTTTGCTTCTTTGCTGGCTCAACCACAGTTGCCAAGCCGTTCTGTACGGTGCTTATTTTTATTTACTGCAGAGTTCAGGCTGTCTTTGTGTTAAAAGTGCAGCTGTAGCGAGGGGTGGGAGGTGTGCTGGGCTGGAAACACCAAGTGAGACACTAGGTGGGAGCAAATGCACTCATGCTTTAGGCTGTGGCTGCTCGTGCTCTTTTGCAGGCAGAGAGGCAGGCTTGTGATGATGGGGACAACAGAAAGACAGGGAGACCCAGAAACCCTGGGAAACCCTGTCTTCCCAGAAAGATAGGCAAACCAAAAGCCTTGGATCTCAGCTGTGGACTGTGTTAGAAAGTGGAACGCTACTCTCAAAAGTGGTGAGAATTATCACTGCATTTCAGCAGAGAAGTTGCTTTAGGCAGAAGATCAGATTCACTCTTGGAAATCTGTATAGTCATGTGAAACCTAATCGTGACAGTGGTTTTACAGTTAAGAATCAAATTTACTCTGTTACATTATTGTTTTAAGTTTTTTTTCTTTAGATAGGCAGGTAGATATGATCAATCATAACCTAAGGCAGGAAAGAAAGGAAAACACTTTTTTAAACTTTTGCCTAGATTTTCTTGCTACAGTATCATGTGAGTAGAACATAAGACTATCAGAAAAAAAGAAACAAAAAGATGACTTTTTCCTGAAAATTGCTACTGACATTTTTTTCAGCAAGTCAACAAAGTGTGAAAGTAGGTCCAGAAAGGCATGATAACAAATCTGTAAAATTAAAGTAGCTAGGATATGAGCATTGAGTGAGAATTTAGTAAAAGTCTTAAGAGTTTTAAGGGACGTTGGAAGAATGCATTTATTAAACTTTATTTTTAATGTTGAAGGTATGAAGGTATTAGTACTTAAAGGGGTAGTGTTTTTGTAAAACTATGCCAACACTTGTGAGTAACACTTTCTGTGCCCCTGGTGTTGAAAGGGTAGTGCTTCTTCAAGTGCTCACAGATGTTACCTGCCCAGTGCTCTCCTGGTAACGTGTCTAACTTTCAAAGGAAAGAGTGGGCTTCCAGAGAGTCTTAAAAAATGGGAAATGAATCTTAGATGTTAAAAACATTTTTAAAAGCTACTTATTCTGTTTCAGTATTAAATATTTTTTTAACAAAATCATGGTTTAACTAAAACTAATTGCTTGCCTTGTCAGAATCCTTTCAAAGTAGCTGGAAATAACTACTTTCAGATTAGTTCTACACAGCCATGAATCTAAGCAAGTCCTGTATTCTGGTGTGGTAGTCCAGGTAGTTATTATTTCAGAATCACAGCCCTTTAGAGGACTGCAGCACAGCAGTGCAGTTATTTCCTTGGCTGAGTAGGTGATAGATAGGATATACCTTTTTCCATGTTCAATCCCTTCCGGATATGCTTCTGAAGAATGCTATGGTTGCCCAAGGACCTACCATCTGCAGTGCCCTTAAAGCATAAACATGAGCCTCAGCTCATGAACCTTGCTCCATCTCTCTGCCTAATCTGAATGTGTAGTTCCCTCAGTGCATGCTTCAGTATCAATTTGTCTACAAAAAATAATTAGAAGGATCATCAGCAGTTTATATTTGCTATCATTTCTCCTTTTGATTTATCCAGATCAGTAATTACAAAAAAATATAACAACAGTGAATCATTTGTATGAGTAGGATTTTGCTTGGAATAGATATTCAAATAATTCGTCTACATTTAGATTTTCTTTGAGTGGTACAATGATGGCTGTTGCATAAATAATACCAGTGTAAAGCCAGATGGAGAACTAATTATTAGACATGCTTAATGAATTAAATCTTGAATTAATAAATTCACTGTTAGCAATGTTGAGGCTTTGGAAGTCAGCTTGCTTCAAGATGCAGCTCTGATCTCCCAGATGCTGGTCTGCTCTAAGAATACGTTTGCGATAAGCACAAGTTTCAATTTTTACTTTCTTATTTTCCTGGGAAAAGAAAGAGATAATTCTGTCAATAGGTTCTTGAAAGGCTCCTTTCACTTGAAAAACAGTGGCCTCCTGAAGGCAACTGCCTTATAAGAACTTCATGTCATGGAAGCAGGCAGTATGTCTAATACTGTTGATTCAGTCCTGCAGGTAGAGATAAAACAGCAGTGGGAGGATTTGTACATTTAATTGAATGCCTGTCTGAAACTAGTGGAATATTCCATTTTGTAGGAGCCTGAAGTGAGGCTTTTGAGGTAGTGAATCCAGCTTAGAAAAGTATGTTTAATGTGCTAGGAAAATTTATCCTATGCTGCATGTTATGGATAGCATCACCAAGAACTTGTCCAGATGAGTCTGTTAAAAATATTCATTTGTATATCCTTAAAAAAAAAAAAAAAAACTTTGTGCCCTTTTTCTAACCAATAAACTCTCCATACATTCAAAAATGTAGGTAGTCTTTTGAATAGAGATTGTTATGGTGCTACTCTGCTGATAAAGAAAAACTACTAATGCAAATTGGCAAGTTGGAACTATTCCAAGTCTGAGCTCTACCTGTAGAACTTGTATTACACTTGAAAAATATTTTAAAAAATCCCCAAAACTACTTTTTTTCTTCTCCCCTGAAAGGGAAGGAGGATTATACAACCGTTGTCACACAGCTGTGTAAGTGTAGTGTATTAGTTGCTGACTAATTTCAGCATGTATTACTTGCATCATTAAAGGTATAATGAAATCCCATGGGAGTTGTGGGATGGAACTTGGGAACAGAGGTTCACGGAGTTTGTCTACTGGAGGCTTGGGCCTCCGTTCTCAAAATGAGCAGAAATTTTTCCACTGACTTATGAAAGCTTTTGAAGTGCCCCTATTTCTGCCTGTGAGGCTCCAGAACCTGATGGGCCTGCGTAGCTGCTGCGTAATGAAGGGATAGGCAGTTAATCCTGCTGGATGGGCAGCTTCTCCTTTGGCCTGGAAGGCAATTAATTATGGAACACCTTAGCTAATATTTCAACATCAGTTAAGGAGACATAAAAGAAAGGTTTAAAGACTGCTACTGTATTTTTTTGATGATATAAATCTATCTTCTTATCTTCCTTGAGCTGCATCATAACATGGGCTGAAGAATTTAATTGAGTAACTTCTATGGTGTTCCTAAAATTGTTGACTATGAATTCCATGAAGGACCTGCTTGCTTCATGGTTTAACAAAGCAATTGTGTGTTTTGCTAAGAAAAGTTGTATTAATGCTGTGTATATATCCTTTAAACCCGTGTCAAACATACATTAAAAAGCACAGGACCCATTCTGTCAAAATATTTTTTGATTAGTGAAGAGCATTACACTTATTAGACTTCCCTAAGTCACTGCAAAGATCTGTGGCAGCACGTGCCTCTTTAGTGATTTCCAGCAAATCTCGATGGTTACTTCATGAGAGTGAATTAGCTTCCATCCACATCTGTTGTCCTCCTCCCTCCTATAATTTGACAGCTAAGATATGGATAAAGTTGTACATAAGATAAAAGCCTAAGATAGAAATTAATGAGTCTGGATGGACTGGGCTGTAATTCATCAGACTTCCAGAAACAAGAGCACAAAAAAGTCCTAAGTTGTAAAAATTAAGTTTTATATAGCAATAGCAGATATAGCAGATTTTTATTTACTTTCAACCTTACTGGCAGTCCCCCATTACCTTTTTTTCTGCACTACCCATGCAGAAGCAGTTAAAGATCAATTGCAACCATCTGCTAACCGCAAAAAAAGTATTTATTTAGAATTTTAGTAAATTATTTCATTCAACTTTAAATGAAATGTAAATCTCATGGTGAAAAACTAAAACTCACATCCATTGAAATATATTGGTAGATTTTTATAACAGGTTTCTGTAACAAAAACTACACAAATATTTTTATTATGGGGAAAAATGGCTTTTTAAATTAATTTTGAACTGAATGGCTGCACAGTTAAATCAGTCTTTTCAGCTCTTGCTTTCCAAATGTGTTCTTATGAGCCCTGTATGCCAGATAACATTTTTAATTTTAGAGATGACATCTTAGATTTGAGGATGGGATATAGACAAAAAGAGAAATGACTTTGGAAAGAATTTGTACAGAACAATTTCATAAACCTTTCAAGGAGCAGCTTCATCATGCAGCAAGTAAGAGAAAATTAAAACAGACAGGACTACCAAAAGGATACTCTCACTTACTCATAAATCTAAAGCAAGAGGCACCAATGTCACTACCTAATCTCCTGAATTAGGCTGTGAGTAAAATTTCACTTGGTGATCAGCACCATCCTTACGGTGTTGTGGAAAAATACAGCCTATCTTTCAGCGTGCTCTTTGGAATTACAGGATGAGTATTCAAATAGACTTGTTGCAAATTATCCCAAAGTTAGTTTATCTCACTAATACTTCTTAGGTCTATTCCTCCAGTAAGAGAGAAGTCCCCATCTTGTGTTTAAGTGTCGACTCATATCTGGCATGAGGGATGGTTGTCACAAGTCTAGTTACACCAGCCTGAAGATGAATCTGCCCTGCACATCAGTGGAAGAATTAAGAGAATTACACAAAGCTAGATGAAACTTCTTGCTTGCTCTGTGAGGGGGGGAAAAATGGGTATGGATCAATCTCCTCACACGTTTCTTAATGCTCCTAGGAAAGCTGGAGTGCTCAGTCTTACCAAAGTGTTCCATGGTTACTTCTTGGGAGATTTTTTTTTCCCCCAAAAGATGCCTTTTCGGTAAAATGAATCAGTCCTTCTGCCTGAAGGGTTGTTTAGAGTAGTCAAAGTAGAGTTAAATGTAGGTTTAAAGGAGGTAGTTGGTTCCTGAAGCTTTCTCTTGCACAGCACCTGTAACTCTTGGCAGGACAAATTCAGTTTTCTTTAAACTCTGTGCTGTTGCTTTCCTGACTATACGACAGTCATGCTGCTACTTTTTGGTTCATGCATTTTTTTTATTTTTATTTTTTTTTATTTACAAGTATTTAAGGAGCTCTGGGAAGCTTGTTTGCATGTTTGTCTTTCTTATGGGATTTCATTAATAAATTGTCATCTCTAATGAAAGCTGTAGTGCTGTGTCCATCCCCATGGTGTTGACAAATTTGGGGCTTTATTTATACATAAATATATACATATTTGAGTGTAGAAATGAATGTGAGATGGATTTTGGAAGAGGCTGAGTAGTGTGCGAGAGACCTTTAAGTTAAAGGAGGTGTGGGAAGCAGAGTTGCCTACTGAAAACCGACTGATAGGAAATAGTGCAAGAAACTGAAAAATCGCCTTATTTCAAATCTGACATCATAAAGTCTAGTATGAGTGACAATAGCTCACACTTTTGGAAGGAGGGAAAGCAACACGTGGCTACAGGTGGTGGTCTACAATTCTGAACATCTAAAATTTCTACGCTGGAGCATGAAAGTAAAAATTCACCAGTGTGCTTAAGTAAATAGCATTTGGAGCCCTGAAAAGGGAACTTGCATGGCCACAAGGGAGTTTGTTTTGTTTCGGGGAAGATTGTGAAGGGAATATTGTCCCCGCATAGTTTTGCCCTTGAGTCCTGACAGAGCCAGGTTTGGTTATGGCAGTCATGACATCCAAAATTCAAATATTACAGCAGTCCCAAAAATGAATTCTAAAGCATTAGATGTGCTTAAGTTAATGCAAAACACCATCTAGAAGATTCATTGTCTGCAGACACATCTAATATTTTCTGATAAGTTTTATATGAACAGGAGTTTGGTGCTAAATATTATTTTTTGAATAATACAGGGTATGACCAAAGTGGTGCAATGCAAAGGTGTAGGTATGTACCCCTTACAGCTTTGACTGTAAAACCAGGAATATCTGGACAAATAATAGCAAAAGACATTCTTACAGCAAGATTGGAGGGCTGTGTAGTTGTACAAAGACAAATACTGTTGTCTCCCAAGAGTGTTTTATGTAACTGGAAAACCTGGTTTTCTTGGTGGAAATTTTGGGTGGAATTTTTTGTCCAAAACTTTCAGATAGGGCTTCCATATCTCATTACAGTACCCTGAAATATGTAAATTATACCTTTAAAAAAAAATAAAAAGGAAAAAGGCTCATAGATATTTGTTTTCTGGTGGGAAAAGGAAATAAGATATTTCTCAAGTTTTCCATTTAATAGAAACAATAATTCTCCAAGAAGTCTTAGTATGAGTATTTTTTGCCATTCCTTGTAACAGTACTGGCTTTTAAAATCCATAAGAAGTGAGTACTTTAGGTAAATATAGGATAAAATTTATTTGCTTCATCATTCTCATTAACTAATTGGATCTGGTGGACATGGTAGCCTTCCAATGGCTTACTTGCTATAAATGCACAACTTCTGTTGGTCGATAATTTTTAAAAAAGGCTTGTGCGTGCTTTTCCTCAGGATTTGGTTTGGTTGGTGTAGGAGTCCTGGAGCTCCTTGGTGACCACCGTGCAGCCTGCGTTGTCCCTTTTGCTGGAACTGGGGGTAATGTTGTCAGGAGCAGCGAGACCGATGGTCAGGGATGGGCCAGGCTGTGACGAAGCAGGACGAAGAGGCACCCGAAACGTAGCTGAAGGTCTGAGCTTCAGTGGTCTCATGGGCAGGGGTTGGGTGTGCAGGGTCATTAACACCTATTGGTGTACTCAGGCCCCAACAAAAGTAGGTGGAAAATGTTCCTAGCAGCATAGCTTGGAGCAAGTGGGTTTCACCATCAACTTCCTATCAGCAGTTCTAGCTGTTCTGCTGTATATTTGCTCTTCTTTCAATTTACTGCCTCTTTATTTCTTTACCCTCTCTGTTGCCTTTCTTTTTTGTTAGTTGTGTAAAAATTCAGAGCGAATTTTAGCCCCTATATGTTCATAACTCCTCAGGCAGGCTAGATTGCGCTCTGTACTCTTCAGACCTACAGGAAGATGTTGCCCAGCAGAGCTGAGGTTGCTTTGAAAAATAAACCATGGGCTGTTTGAAATCTTCCTCGCTCGTTTTCAAAGGCCTTTTCACTTTGTGTGTCGCTCACACTTGGTCTAAGTGATGAACTCCCTTCGAATTGGCCATTTTTAAAGCCAACTGCGAGGTGCCACCTAGTGGTTAGCTCGTGGATGTCTGTGTGGAGCCTTTCCAGCACCAACCCGATGTTCACGCGTTCCTACAGGTGAGGAAACACATGCAGGCAGGCAAAATTCCTGCTCAGGGAATGGATCTCAGAGAGCAGGGTAGTGAATTTAATGCCAATGAATAGTGAGATACACAATGTACTTTTTATAGTCTGTTCTGTTGCCTTTGCTTATGATTTATCTCCAAATGCATCACAGGCGTTAGAGATCATTCAAATAATCCCATGTAAACCAGTGCGGAGCATTGTTCACAACATCATCTGGAGGAACAGTGGGGAAGAAGATAAGAGCCATGGTCAAGCTGTTGAGCAAGTCAATGAGCAAAGGGAAGAGCGTTTGTTTGCTTGGATATGGTGGGAATGAAACACCAGGAAAAAAAACAATGCAGACTAAGAAACTGAAAGAGATGGCTACATCTAAGATGCAGAAGACTTTTAAACATGGAGAAATTGGGATGAAGAACTTTTTTTCTTTTTTCTTTTTTTTTTTTTTTTTTTTTTTTTTTTTTTTTTTTTTTTTTTTTTTTTTTTTTTTTTTGCCTTTGATAGCGTTATTAATAGGTAGAGATGGAGGTAAACAGAAGTACAGCAGTAGTGATGCACACAAAAAGTTGGGGTATATGTGGAGCTTATGTGTATATGTCAGGGTCAAAGTACAAAAACATTCAAGGATTGAGAATTTATTAAAACTAGGTGCAAATATAGACACTGAATTCAAGAAGGAGGGGTGTGAATGAGAGTAGAAATGCTTTTTGATATTGAAAATAAAAATAGCTGTTTTGTTTCTTTTTTCAAACATGATAAATGCTGAAAAGTAACAGGTACTGCTTAAAAATATTAGAGGATTAAAATTTTATTTAAAATGTATTTTTAGCAACACTTTAATATCCCTTAAATTTTATTTAAAATTATTACCAGAATGGAATTTTAAAAAAATTTTTTTAAAAGTTATACAACAGAAATGGATAATAGAAATCTCCTCAGGAGGCAGTAGGAATACAGTGTATGTGTATGGAAGGCAGGCAGAACTTCTACAGAACAAGAGCAAATGTAAGGATTTTATGAGATGGCCTAAAATCTTTTCCGGGGGCCAATGGGCAGAAATTCCAGCATTGGTGGCTAAGCAGAGAGTAGTAGCGAGGAAGCAGCCAGAGTGATTGATCATGCAAGATTGTTCTGTGGGCAGAAAGAGTCACATTTAACATAGCATTTTTTCACCTTCATTTTCCATCAGTACAAGTATTTATAGCAGATATTTATATCTATATTTAGATACATATATATACAGATATTCATATACAGAATATATATATGCAGAATATGTATGAATATCTGTATATATTTATGTAGTGACTTATAGTCACTGTAGGCTCCTCTGGTCATTGGGGAAAACCAGGCGATTGTAGGGAGCAGTTAATCTGCCCTGGTTTAGGTGTGTTTTAGGATGAGATGAATTATGCTCTGCAAGTCACTGCAAACTGAGTGTGTCTCTGTTGGCTGTAAACGAAAGCTGTGGTGAGTGAAGAGCAGTGTCTGCTTGAAGTCACGTGGATCCCACCTGGGTCCTGAATTTCCAGGATCAGTGGAATACTGCTAGTTCCAGTTGCCCAAGATGGGAACCTGCTAGTTTTCAACTGTGTGATTAAGCTCAGGCTGCACCATAGAGATACACTGTTGGGATGAAAAATGGATGAAATTTTCATAAGAATGTTACTTTTATTCTATTTCTACATAAAGGTGAATTTTGTTAAGATATATTACCACAATACTGTTAAAAGTATGTAGAAATAAGAAGAGAGGAAATAAAGAAAGGTGTAAGCTGAGAGCCCTGGGAAGGGCCCTCATATTTTTAAACAGTTGTATTTTTAGCACCTAGTACAGCTTTCAGTAACTCCAGCATTTCAGCTTTCAACTCCAGAGCAGTTTTCAGAAGCACATTGTAATCATTCGCAGTGACTATGAGCTTCTCCAGGAGATTTCAGTAGTGTTCTCAAATTTCCTGTAGAATGATGAATAACCAACCCTATAAATGTATTTGTATCTTGGAATTCTGTTGAAAGCCACTAAAGCTTCACAATTTTTGATATATTTTAATTTAGTCTGTTTGTGGAATGGCATCTTTTGTATTATTCCATCTGTTTAAGGAATCTGAAAAAGGTATCCTTTTCTCTGCAGTAGACACTTGTGAAGGCCTAAAGTTTTTGAGGAAAAGCTGAGAGGAAAAGAAATGTCTTCACTAGAAATCATGAATGAATTGTGATATTTTGAATTACCAGAAACTCTTTCTACAAACTACCTTTGTTATTTGATGCAAATTGTGTTGATCTGACTGGTAGTTGATAGTCACAGTGACGCAAACCTGTTTTCAGTCCTAGCAACCCTAGAACCCCCTAGTGATTTGGGTGTGAATAGGACTTGAACCTCAGCATTTCTGTATGATATTTTGTGCAAGTGAAATTTGAGTAAGACTTCGGGAGGTTTTGTAGAAAAGATTTTTCCAAAGATTTTTAAAGATTTCTGAACCATCTGCAGATTACCTTAGTAAATCTACTATTTTAAAGGAGGTATGCTAAGCAGAAGGGGGAGATCTGTGGAAGTCGCCAGCTTTTATGGATGCGCATGAACATTTCATGGTTCATCTCAGCTTTCCTTTGTTGCTGCTGAAAATGAGAGTGGACTAAAAAGGTCTGAAGTCATACAAGATGCTAATTGTGTATTCCAGAATTTATTTATGCTGGCTAAGGCTGTACATCCATCGAAGCCAAGAGATTTTCAGTTTGTCACTACATTTCTGAGTGCTGGCAGATGAAGAGAATAGTTTGTCTTTCTGAATACTTGTATGTCAGGTTGTTGATGTTGTTTCTGGCCTAAAATCAACTGGAAAGGACACATGACCTGAACTGGCTGGGGTAAACATTCTTTTACTTTGCATAAACTCTGATTTTGCATCATAGAGAGTAGGACTTGATTTTAATCCAGTACTGCAGTTCAGAAAACACCTAAGCCTGTTACCCTCCATTAAGTTCAAAGACTACTAGCTCAGATGTTAACGTTGTGTTTTAAATTGGATATGGATGGCCAAGCCAACAAAACCTCAGAGATATCATTACTAAAGCTAAAGGAAAGGTCACAAGTGCTGGAGGGATTACAAGATAAAAGAGAAAAACATAGAGCACAGGTAAAACACATTAGCTAATTCCAAAACACTTCTTGGATGAGTATCCAAGGGATAGGGACCAAACAACTGAAAAGTTCAAGTGAATTGTCAGGGGCAACAGCATGTGGGCCACAGCAAAGAGGAATGCCGCTCGTTCCCAATCCTGCCTCCCTTCCTCTAAGGCAAGACCTAAAGAAGGAGCTAGCAGTTTTGGTCTAGGACACTGAACTACTGAAGAAACCAAAACATGAAATCACTAGAGAGAAAATGAAATGAAAAGGTGAAACCTTTCAATGCATAGATGTAGAATGACTGAGTACATGAACAGTAATACTTTCTTCTAACCATGAAGAGTGTGTTTCTTTGACAAATGAGTGATATTAAATCCTTTTGCATCTTTTGTACCTCAGGGTTACCCCAAGTTACCTCAAAAGGTGAACAAGTACAACTCGTGTCATCACAGATGTGTTTGCCCTGACAAGGAAGAGGTTTCCATGAAACATATAGATAGAAGGACTGAGTGTTGTGTGTCCTAGGAGTGATGAGCGAGTGGAGAAGTTTTTGTCTGATCTGTAGCAGGATTATCACTCCAGGAATGCAACTCAGAGTACAGATTACCGTCTCCCAGGAAGGGCTCACTGAAGTAAATTTGAAATAAATAGGAGTATTCACAGTCTTGATTCTGCAGCTGAATTGACAATTTCAGGCTCTCCTAGGAAGAAATAAGCATTTTTAGAATGGAATTCCTCTGACCCTTTCTGGTTCTGCTTTAGAAACAGAGATTTAAATATCAGTCAGTAGTACACCATAATCTTATGTGCTGTGCTACATTAGCTGGTAGATCAGGGGAAGTAATTATTTGCCTCTACTTGGTACTTGTAAGACTACATTTCAGTAAGGTTCTGTGCCCAATTTTGGGCTCCTCGTTACAGGGAAAATACAGATTGGGTAGTGATAGTCCTGGAGAGGTCATCCAGGTGACAATTAAGTCTATGACATGCAAGGATCAGCTAGAGACTAGATTTGTTCACCTTGGAGTAGAATGAGGGTCTGATTACTGTCTTGATCTATCTAATGAGCTTATAGAAGAGATGACAGAAGCCAGACTCATCTTGTAGATGTACAGAAAATAATAAAAGGAATAATAAGAAGGAATAGAATCAAACTGCAGCAAGGGAGAACTTAATCCCTTGTGAGATAAAATTCTTCACAGAGTACTCTTACCACTGGAGTAGGTTGTATATCCATCTTTGGAGATTTTCAGAATTTGACTGGAAAAGACCTTGACTCTCCCAGTTCAACTTTGAAGTTAGGCTGTCTTTGAGCTGGGACTACTAAAGATTCTTTCAAACCTCAGTTATTCTGCTCTGGATTTTCTGGTGATGCACCCAAATAAGGGATCCTGCTGTCCTCTAACAAGCATAAAGTGTCTTNTTTTTTTTTTTTTTTTTTTTTAGATTCTTTCTGAATTTGGTATTTGAAATGAGTATGGGTGCGTGTGTAGGTACTAAAACAGAATAACAGAAATGCTGATACAGCAAACGAAGTAGTAGAGATTAAGGATGCTTACGTATAGGTTTTATGCTCTCTAATGAAAGTAATTGTCCCTTATACTTTAGAATGATGTTTTGATGTATGGGCAAAATAGAGAAAAATAAAAGTTTATTTTACATTTACTACAGGTTAAAACTGTAGATTGTCATTTGCTGTTTTGAAATCATAAATATCCAGAATCTCGCACACAGTTTCTTTTTGAGATAACTGGTGATATAAATGTTCTCCTTATTTCTTTGTACTCATAGCTTTTTACAAGGAATTATTTAGCTTAGAAAGAATGCAACACCTTTAAACAAATAGGATATACGTGATCCAAGTGCCCACAGCAGGCTGTAGAAGATTTATGAGCATTTCGCAAGACATTGCACTTGAGGCTCATTTTATAGGCTCAAAACAGCATGGGCACAGCCAGTAGTTAGAATCAGGTTTGCCTGTAACATTACTGCTATTACAGAATTGGTATGCTAATACTCCATACTAATACTCAGGAGTTGCTTATAAGCATTGGTTATCTTTGTAATCTAAAAAAGGAATTTCTTAGCATGGTCTGTGCTATGGTTTTAAAAAGACATTTTGCAAACAAGTGTATTAACTCAGTTAAAAGCTGGTTGATGAACAGAATTTTATGATTCCTTTAACACTGTCATAGAAAATACCATTTTCATAACTTTCTTGAAGGAGTCTGTGCTTTCTTGAACTATTCATCTGAAACTTCCACCAGGTTTATGTAAGGTAAGTGCGGTAAAATGATCAAGACCAGACTGAGCTTTCTAGTCTTTTATTACTGTTTTTGTTTTAGGATGTGTTGGAGTTTGGGATAACATCACCTGTTGGCGTCCTGCTAAAATTGGAGAGACTGTCACTGTCCCGTGTCCAAAAGTATTTAGCCTTTTCTCAGGCAAACCAGGTATTTTATTTTAAGTTTTATTTTTGCAAGTATTTAAAATGCCTCCAAAGTATTATTTTTAAAGAAAAAACAAGCTTTAATATAAAATTTGAAAACATTTAAATGGGACAAAAATACCTCTTCTGTGTTTGCTAACATAACATGTTGAAAATGCTTATTTGCAGTTTAACAGTATTGCAAACAATGTTTGCAGTATTTTCCTTTTAAATAATTTAAATTCTAGATTATCATGGTACAGACCTCTCTTTAGAATGTATAAATAGCTTACGTTGTCTTTAAAAAAAAAAAAAAAAGTCACGTCTATATCAAATTGTAGAAGGGGTTCTGCTCTTTGAGGAGACATTGTGGTTTAAGGTCAAGGTGTAGTTATGAGATAGGGCCATTTGGTCATTTGTCACTCAGCCCTTTGTAGGATATTTACAATATTCAGCTGAAAACTTTATACAATGAACATATTCCAGTAACCAAAGAGGAAGATAAAAATCACGAAGGTTTTAGATTGGAGTGTATAAAAACACTTTGGGTTATTTTTAGTCAAAGCTGATTTGAGATACATAAGTCATTCTTGGGTAAACAGAAAGCAGGTATATTTGAATCAGATGAATGCTAGTGGTAAACTCCAAACCACAGCATTACGTTATTAAAGAATTCATCATGGACATAAAAATTGGTGGAAAGTTGCTAATGCTTTAACACTTTAAGAATAAATTTAAATAATTTTAAGACGTACTCTTCTTTATGACATTAAACTTTTCAGTTTTGCCTTATTGACTTTTTTTTCATGATCTATGAGTATTAGAACATACTCCAGCAAGGAGCAGAATCATGAAGTGCCACCGTCTCACCTGAGTTATCTCATCTGAGAAAATAGTCAACTTCTTAGTTGCACCAAAAAAATATTTTCTAAAGTCAATACAATGTTCAAAATTTGTTTCTGGTGTACTTGCAAATTTCTTATATTTGCCCATTGTTTCAGAGGTTGGCTCCAAGGGTGAGATTCAATGTGCATATTTACGTTATTTACATACCCACTGAAGGTGATCCAGTACCTAAATTAGTGGTAGGTACATGGGCAGGGTGATTCAAAACCAAATTGCAAATAGAGTCTCCAGGGAAAATGAACCAAAAGCCTGTGATGCTAATCACAGAATGGGGAACATGAGGGGCAGGAATTGTGCTGCCACCTTTTTCCAGAGCTTAGGCACTGAATCGGGGCCATCTGTTACACATTTATGGTACGAAGTCCTGTTTAGAGTTTTGATATCTATCAGGCACAGTTTCTTAAAAAAAAGCTGCAGAATGAAAGATCTGTCTTTTTCTTAGGCTGTTTTACCATAAAGTTGAAGAATGGGTTCTAGGCTATGTTCAGATGGAGATATTTCAAACTTATATGTTACATTTCCTTAAAGACCATCCTGCCCAACAAACTAGCTCACACCAAACCCTTTTCATTGTTTTTCAAGCCAGCACATTATTTGACCTTTAAAGTACATAACCAACTATATCAACACATTTATTGCAGCATTAATTCATGACCTCAGTATCAAAGATAACTCTTCCACCGATCGATGGAATTGCCTTCCTGGAAAAGCTTAACTGAGAGTTTAGAACAACTCTCAGATAAAGTAGTTTGATAGAAAAATAATTTAGCTACAAATTATCCTTTTTACAGAGTGACCTGAAAGACTCCATCCAGAGAAATTTAGATAAAACTGTAAAATATTTCAGGCTTTTTCAGATATAACAGAAGTAGCTGTTATACCAAAAGAGAAGCCCAACATTACAGCACTGAATTTCTTTCATTTTTTCCTTTAGTGCAAACACAACTCAGAGCTGGGAGTAAAAGCCACAATAATGTGAATGAAGTGCATATTGAAGGGAAATAGCTGGGTTGCCTTAGCAGAACTGTGGGAAAGTACAGCATGTTAACAGCATATTTTCAGAGCATGACTAAGTTATTTTGGCTAAAGATTCATTGCTGAGATCCTGGAGAATCCTTCTGAATTAAATTCTAAAATATTCCTTTGCAGGAAATATTAGCAAGAATTGTACAAGTAATGGATGGTCAGATATTTTTCCTGACATCCTAAGCACCTGTGGATATAATGACTATGAGGATGACTATAAGGTAGGAAAATATTTTCTGTTCATTTAGATATCCATGTTTGAAAGAGTTACGAGATGTATTTTGTTTTCAAATAATGCACATTTTGTTCTATTGGAATTAATGGAAATCTCTAGACTTTTGTGGTAGCATTGATTCCCAAATCTCATATAAGATAAAAGCAAAAAAGTAAAGTTCAGAAACTGTTCTAAACTAGTGACTGTGAACAGTTGATAACTGCAGTAATGCATCTACATTCCTAATATTCCTGGACTTGTGCAGAATATTTTGTGCATTGTGTCTTTTCTAGATGTTTCTGTTGTAATACAATATTAGGATGCATTATTCCATTAATGCATGTACTGCTACTTGATTGCTGATATGTCTGATTTATGATAAGTAAAATAAAAGGAATTTAGGTTACTGGATTTTTTGAAGATTTACATTGGACTTTCAATTGTGTTAGCAATTAAAAATTGTTCAAAACACTATCAAGATATGAATATAATACAAATGGAAAAATGAATATGTTTAGTTTGTGGAAAATATTTCTTGTCCTTTTTGTTGAAGGAAGCACCTTTTCCATGATGTGTTTTATCTACATTCTACCACCTTTTCTTCTGAGGCTAACAGAGCAAGAGCTTGTTTATATATGTGAGTTCACAGTGTCAGTAAAACTCTCATTTTCGTGAAGACAATGAAATTCTTGAATAAAGCTATTTGGCTAGCTGGGCTTTTTCTGATTTGTGGTATGTGTGGAGTAGCTCTGGCAGAATGGTGTTGGCTTCAGAGACGTGGTAACATTCCAGCTGAGACGTGCTGTTCTTGCTGTCTCCCTCTAAAAGCTTTTCTCCACTATATTAACCTACCTGCTGTTTGTTAAAGATGTATTTTACTTATGGGTTGTGGCAGAGACTTCTCTCTTAACCACTGTTCAAGAACCAAACAGGAACTAAACAAGAAGAGTCAGGAATTAAAACATATATTCTAGTGGTAGAGGCCGGTTCACAAAAGAATGTCTTAGAGATTGGCAAAAACAGTAAAATAGTAATAGATTTTCATCTTTTAGTAGGCTTTTTCAAGTTGTGTAACCAAGTTGGTATTAGATGCAGAGCAACTGTAAATGTGTAAAACAAAGTATGAAAATTGTGACTCTTCCTCAAAATAGTGCATAGACTGTAGATTATATGTGTAGTTATTAAGGGAAAGAAAATAGCTCCATGTATGTGTTTGAGTTGATATTATAATACAGAGTTTATTTAGGAAGCTCTAGTTGGTGCAATTCTGCTTAGGCTCATTTAGGTTTGTTACCAGTTAGAGATTACAGTAACGGTTAAATATTTCATAATATTATAGAGTTGCGGTCAGCTTATTTGCAAATAAATATTTTATGAAGACCTTGATCATAAATAGCCATTGTATGTGTTTATAAACCTAACCATTACTGTACTTGAAAAATGATGATAAAGACTTCTCCCATTCTTCGCACAGACGTATTCCAAAACACTGCTCTGATCTGACTGCTTGAGAAAATGAAAAGAGCAGTTTTTGAGAGCCCTTTTAACACACCGTCATTCTACCCAAGCATTGTCACATGGAGTGAAAGTGGAGCAAGTCTTAAAAAGGCCAATTAACAAATTATAATGTATTTCAGGTAATGGGATGCACATACCTGACAGATGACAGAACTAGAATAATAGAAAAGCTGTTTTTATTTGGTATATATGTTTGACAGAGGAGAATGAAATGCAAGTTGATTATATTTGCAGTAATAGCAGGAGTAAGAAACTGGGAATAGGGAGTAGCAGTGAGATTTGAATAAGCCTGAAAAAAGTAAGTAGTGAAACAGTTGGAGAAAACTTAGAAGACAAATGTGGAAAGCGGTTAGTAAAATAATATCTAAACAGGGTACAAAGCAGAAGTATACTAGATATCTAACATTGAGAGACTATGATATAAATGCATCTTGCTGGTGTGGAGAGTGGAAATACAAGCACTGGTTTCAATTGAAGCAAATTGATTTGAGAGCCCCAGCCTCTTTTCTAGAGTATGGGGGTTACTGCTCCAAGAATATTCTTTGCCTAAAGATCATAAACTAATTATTTCAGTGGGGATAGCAATGAACTTTTCTGACTTTAAAATTTACAGGTTAAAAGAAAATTCAATATGCTCGTGCTGACTTGTCAGAAGATAATTGTTCCTATGAAAATACTTTTTCTAAATAACAATATTCTTCCTAATTCTTTTTTGTAGTTAAAGTAAGGATGAAATTATTGGAATCAAATCCAAAAAGGAAATCAGGATAGTATAGGATGTTCACAAGAAAGTGGTGGGTTTTTTTTGTTTTGTTTTGTTTTTAAATCACTCTGCTATGAGATTTCAGGGGATATTGGAAGTTCTGCATCAGCCAAGTGACACAGAAAAGGAAGATCCTTTTTTGTGTTTTTGTCTGTCTTAGTGCTCAATGACAGTATCTCAAAAGAAAATATCTTAAGGAACCCTAAGCTACTCGGATACAAATTATTTTTGAACATACTCATAGGATGTGCCAGTATGCTTTGAGGATGATGTGTAAGGTTTTCCTGAGGTCTATAAAAGTTAGAGATAATACTAAAGGTAATATAATACATAGTTTCTCTGCAAAGTTCACTGGAATCATAAAGTTTATTGATAAACTTGTCTGCTTCCGCTATTTGCCCTGATTTTACTCAGGGCTTCATCATTATGTCTATATTTTGTATCTAATGGTATAACTAACAGCTTCTGTTAAAGGAAATTATTGGCTTCATATTTTGAAATTAGCTGTAATTTTCTGATATAGCATCCTTAAATCAAATGGTTTTGTGTTATATTAAATTTTCCAGTAGTATTCCCTGGAGCTTCTGTTTGCACTTGTAGGGGACCATTTGATAAATCCGATAATGCCTGAATAAATATTTTTCCTTACTGTGAGAGATGCTAGCACTATCTCCTGAGCAAGTCTGTGGCTTTCATGGCCAGTGCATGGTAAAAATGGGTGCAACTACAGGACTGGAGCTTAGATTATCATGAACAGACTCCTGGGGTTGTCATCACATCAAAGTGTATATTTACATCTTTGTTACATACTTCCAAACCTTTTCTTATAAGTAAATTAGGCTCATGAAGCTTAGTGGTAACTAACAGATCAAGTTTTAGATGTCATCCCAGGCACTCAAATGAGATGTTTCTCTTTTTCCTTTCTGATGAATTCATATACCACAATGGCAAAATGAGTAACTGGATTTGGCCATGCCAGAAAAACATGTCAAGACATGTTAACTAAGCTAAACCTCATTGCAACTTTTTCTTTTATGTGGACATGTTTTGACATCTTTTATTTAGACAGAACAAGCTGAAGATGAGACCTAGTTGTCCTCAGAGTGTATTAGATTATCTGTCATTATTACTAATATATGTAAGATAGCTGGTGAGTGCAAAGGGCTGAATTGTGACCATTTTTATTTAAAATTATATCTGGGTCAGTCAATCAACATTGATCTCAGCATGGATTAGCACCAGGTCACCATTATCAGATCACCTAAAGAAAACATTATGTATGAGTTGTATATAATATATATGTGACTGTGTGATTTGAATATATAGGGTCATACAAAGACAAAATAATGGATAAAAAGATTCTCAGGGCTACTAAGGACATGATAATACCCACACAGCTTGTACGTAAGTAGGAGCAACATCTATGGGAGAAGTATTCCCTTATTTGACCAGTTTCCTGAAGCATCCACTCTAGGCCGCTGTCAGAGCAAACATGCTGGGTGTGCTTGGGCCTACCCAGGACCAGTGTGGTCAAGTCAGTGAGGTCGGCACTGGCTTAGACAAACACTCCCTTGAATGTCCATAACTGCCTTTAGAAAATAGATGCATTACTGCTGTGAAGTAGATCATTTTGTGAGACTAATGGATTGTTTGCCCTTCGTCTAAATTGAATCTTTCCCTCTCAAGAAAATGTAACACAGGGCTGCCATCTACCAATGCATATCTTGTGCGCCTGTGAGTCATGCTGTATTTGTTTACATTACATTCTGCATTTTTTGGTCATTACTTTTTCCACCAGATGTGATTAAGAGACCAATATTCCATAAAACAAGTTCTGTCAAGTGAGAAGGACTGAATATAAGCTGTTATTCTCTATTGTAAAGCAAAGCGGGAATTTAATTTACAATTGAGGAGTATTGACAGATTCTGCACATTTTCTGTGCACACCGAGAATGTTCGCATGCAAAGATGCACTTACCATGGTTCACATGTTCTTCCAGCACTGAATTACCCTCTCACCCCTAGAGGTCCTTCCAAAACCAAGGTTGAGGTTGAAAGATCAGCTGGGTAAGAGGGTCAACTCTGTCTCACAAGCTTCTGCGCCGTCTCTTCTGTAAATAAACAGAAGACTTCTGTCTCCTGAGCTTAGTAAACATGACACTGATTTAATGTTAAAAGAAACATTAGCAGGAAAAGACATCTCTTCTAAGAAAACAAATCACAAGTGGACATTAGAGTAGATCTTCCAAAAAAGGGAAGATCAGGATAATATTAATGACACAAGCATGTGCTAATCCTTTTTATTTTTATATGAAATCTTTTTATAGTCATTTAAAGCCCATCAAAATTAGAGTTTTAATTAATTAAGCTAATTAATATAAAATTAGTCATAAATAAAAAGTAACTTTGTAGCATTAGGTCTTCAGAATCCAGATTTAGGTTAAAGAATTTGTAAACCTTTCCATGAAATTGCTCTGGAAATCATAAGGGATTGATGTTTTTAAAGCCTAATCAACTATTGAGATTTATTTAGGGATGATAGGTTGAGTACATTCCTCTGAAAATGGAAGTAAATTGTGGAGTTTCAATTCTGGAGTCAGTATTACTCAAATAATGAAGTAAATATTTTAGAGGCCAGATATTCTTACTTCAGTTACAAAAATACTATTTTTATTAGACTTTCAGAAACTTCTGATGCATTTTATGTGCATGACTTGAATCAGTTTATGCTTTTAGTACAGTTAGAAAATCTCAAAGGGCTTCAGCCTTTACTCTGTATTACCAAATATTTTTAAATATATGTATAACGTAGTATTAAATTGTTGTGATCGCTTGCATTCATTTTACTCCTGGCAATCCTATTATTTTTCAATTAAATTTGGAAGTTTAAGGCTTAATTTAATTGGGAACTGACTAATTAAGGTTCATACAGAATATCAAATAGAAAGTAAGGTAGGCCAACATAACTCACTTGCCTAAAAGGCATTGATTTTCATGTGCTGTCAAATTTGGTATGGGTTCGCCAGTTTATTTTGCATTAATACAATCTGAAGAGCCTATTTCTAAATGTTACTATGTAAAATACAGAGTAGTGATAAACATTTAATAGCTGTGATTAAGCAGTGTTAACCAGAAATAATTTATTTCCCTTGGGTTCCCATGGTGAATACAATGCAGTTTTTAATCTTTTGCATTTTATTTTCTTTTAAATACTTCATACATACGTCTTTTTAGAATTGGGGAG
The DNA here is from genome assembly GCA_013398315.1 of Nothoprocta pentlandii. NCBI lineage: Eukaryota > Metazoa > Chordata > Aves > Tinamiformes > Tinamidae > Nothoprocta > Nothoprocta pentlandii. Next base: position 1,034,277 of record VZSG01000013.1, on the reverse strand, counting down.
AATATGTTTTGGCAATTTTGCTGCATTAAGTCATTAGGAGTTATATAAGTCTTACAAGCAAAATTAAGACACTCCTATTTACATTTATGTAGGAAATCTAGTTAACTGTGTGTATCTACATTGAAAAAAGAGTTTGATAAAACACCATGTTAATCATCTGCATTTTTTGTTCGACTCTGAAAATCACACCAGAATTTAGTTATTATTTTTAGACTAAGTGCTTTAAGTGTATTGGCCTTTAACTAGCTTTTCAACAGCTTGAGAAGCAAAGTTAATGTTCTCTGTAGAAAACTATAAAAAACCTAAAATATCTGAGCATTATAATGTAAGGCTAGTAGAATGATCAAAATGAGCTCATTAGCCACATTTCCAAATGCAGTACAATGAAAAATAAGTGTATTCTTTGTGCCAGGATGTAATGTGATTTAAAAAAAAAAAAAAATAAAAATAAAAAAATCCACCATGTAATTAATTTTATTTGCTTGTATTTTGAACAAAATGATCAAGGTCAGTTTAAGGTACTGTTCTCTTTTAAGAGTAAAGTACTCTTGGCTGATTAGCTGCATATGTCTTCAGACTCATCTGATTTTTCTTTGTAACTAACTCATGAATATCCCTTTGTCAGATGAATGGCCAGTAGATAAATTCAGTCCTATTGACACTGCAATCTATTGTGCTAGAGTAAGAGCGCATACGATTCCTGGTTTTATTTTAGTCTGATTATTTGTTGTAGGGGTCATGCATGTGTGCGGAAACATTATTTTAAGTAATGTGTTTTGCTGAAGGAAGAATCTCTTTTATTCTTCCTAGTGGCTAGAAATGGCGAAGTCGTTTCATCTCCAGCCTCCCTTGACAGTTGCTGTCAAGCTCAGACTGTGTAGCTGAAGGCTGAATTAGGGGCACTATTGCCTCAGTGTGACTGGACAATTAATGCTTTATTAGAAAGTTCATGCAAGGTTTGGACTTCTTTTTTTAAAATTAATTTAAAAATTTGAAATCAGCAACAAATTCGGTGGGCCAAGTTTCAAAAGATTCAACCAAAGGAGTTTTTCTGAAATCAAATCTAAACAGATTTTTCATGATCGCGCAGTACTATAAAATATACCTCGTCTCTTCTTTTTTAGTTGGACTTGTTCCATTCAACCACATGTTTTGAACCACAGCTATTTGCTTTACACTATAGTACACATCATTCCTTGTTCTGATGATAGAAGAATATTTACAGTTTTTTTTAATTCTGTAATATCACCACCTTACATGCAAGTTTGTTTAGAAGTTGCAACAATTTGTGTAACATTATGTAGCTGAATTCACTTCATAGAACCTCTGCAGCTGCTCTTGGTGTTATAGAGGCGTCCAGTTCTCAAGTTGATGCTTTCAAAAATTGACAAGAACGTCCCTGCTCAAGCAGGGACACCTAGAGCACAGGATTTCATCCATGCGAGTTTCTCCAAAGAAGGTTCATTTAAGCTCTTTTTCTCTCTTTAAAAAATTGTTCACAATCTTTTTTTTTTTTCTTTTTTCTTTTGGATATCATGACTTTTGTCCTTTAATTTATTAAGAAATAATTTGTGCACTTTACACAGGTGCTGAGGGGCTATCAATTACATATAAGGGCTTCAAAAACTGTACAGGCATTATTATGGACAACTCAGTGCAGACTCCATGCCTTATTGGTACAATGAGCAGTTAGCATATTATTCGTAGCTGACAAAGGCCATTAGGCAAAAAAAGTACCTTTCAAGATATTTTTCTCTATTCATTTACTTTACTGAGTTTTGATTTCCACCTCATGAAATAAACAGCACAAGCCAGGGGCGCAGAGTCTCCTTCTCTGGAGGTCTTCAAAACCCACTTGGTTGATAGGATATTTTCATCAGAAATAACACTTTCAATTTTCAAAATCTAGAACTGTGGCTGTTATCATGATGAAATTGTAGATCTGATGTGGATAGCAACTCCTTTCATGAGTGTCTAACTTTGAACACATGTGAATTGCACCAGAAGAAATGAACTTAAAATAATGAGACTCATAAGCTCTGGCCATCCAAAAATTTTCTTCAGTTTAACTTTGTGGTTTTGAATTAAGTTGAATTAATGAAAATTCTCTTTGATTTAACTTAGATTTATTTGGATTACCTTAATAGCTAACTAACCTATAAAGAGCTAGATACATAATCTACACACGTGCACAGCTGTGTATGTGTATTGAGGACTGTTTATGTTGTAAGACTGCTGTAGTGAAGATTCAAACCTGTAATTTTTATATATTTATGTGAGAAAGTATTTAAGGAATAGTTCAGTCAAGTTCTCAATCAGATTTATGACACCTGACCTTTCACTAAATATCACCCTAAAAATATGGCGCATTTACTCACTTCCCAGTAATTTATTTGTACTAAACACTATTGCTTTCTTTTTTGAATAGTAATTTTAGATACATGCTCACAATGTTACATACTAGCATCTATGTGTAGTAACCAGTAGTAACATGATGGCTTCACAAAACAGAGTATTTGATCAGTAAACTCAAAAAACTTGCTTTCATGTGACTGGATGTTAAAACCCTGCTGAATTCATCTGATTACACTGTACGCTATGCACATCTGCGTTTAAGCAGAGGTCATCCAAACAGTCAGAGGAGGTTTCTTTGGAACCTGAGTGCAATTCCACTTGTCCTAATATCTTTGAATCATCACGAGCACAATGAATCAGATGAATCACAGTGTAAATGAGTCTGTTCTCTTCCATTAACTCCCTCACTTTTGGGAGATGAAATGACTAGTTCTGATGAGCTGCCTGCCTTTTTGAAGGATTATATCCCACCATTTTATATATAAAGCAAAATGAGTCCTACCTCATTTGTTTTGACTGGTCACCAGTAATTATTTGAAAGATTTGAAAAGAATATGTTTGTTGGGTTTTTGTGTGTGTGTGTTGTTATTACTAAGGAAACAGACTTAAGATATATCAAATCCCTTGAGAGGTGGACCTCAGTTAGAAAAAAAAATCAAATAAATGAAAAAAGGAGGCTTAAAATGATGGCCTTTACAACACAATGAAAAAGAGCATAAAGGAAAAAATATTAAAAATAAAGTTGTATACCATTCTTACTGCTTAATGGGAAGCTGACCAAACCAGCAGAGAGGCTCTTGGTGGAGATTTTTATTGTCTAACCTAAGTACATATCATCTACTTTGTGTTAAATTAAGAAAGCACGTTATAATTGTAAGTAATTTTAGATGGATGACTTAGGATGATATGAGTCACTTGGGATGACGTGAATCACCCTTTGTCTACTGCTCTTCATTGGTTATAAAGACAACCTAGATAGCTGGCCCAGATGAACCCACACCTACAAAATTCAGTGTCATTTACAGCGCCTTCTGCTTTACTGTGTTGTCCTGCACTTTATTCTAATTTATTTGGAGGAAGTAAATGGGAACTTTACATTCCTTGGCATTGAAAACATTTACAAGAAAGTGAAATTGTTTATCCTGAAATGAACTTTGTAGACATATCCAAAAACCTTTTCTTCCAAAATGGAAAAAAAAAATGCTCGATTTAATTACATAAAGCAGATACATTTCACAGTGTTTTTACTCAGTGCTGTGGAATCCCACCAAATTCCAAGAAAAGGGAAAGTAAGAGACATTCTGAGTTCAAATTGTTCTTGACACAAAGTAAAGCAGGATGTATAAGCAGGATCAAGGTTTCTCTTTGATGCATTGATCTGGCTGCAGTTTTCTAATACTTCTAGTGTAGAATCATTCCAGTAAACTTCATAGCTTGTAGCACCTGAAGGCTATAGAGGCCGTAGCTCATTAGAGTCTGTAAATTTACTGCTTCTGTGTTTTAAATTTATGAAAGCTTAATAGATGCTGTGTCGAAGGCATAATGGGAGGAAAATAATGTAGGATTAGTGCAATCATTCTGAGAAGTAGATGGGCAAATATGGAAAAAGTGAACAAAGACAATGCAGACTAAACATGGGTATAAATTTAATATACTTGGCACCAGTCAATTTACATATTTCCTAAACAAATACCTCGAAGTCAAGACAAAAAACTTAAGAAGAATATACAGTTTCTCTCAGGATCTGGTATACCAGACCTTTCAAAGAACTGTTAACCTTCTAGGAAATACAGTGCATAGACAAGAATTATATGGTAATACAGGCAGTACTCTTTCAGGAATAATGGACATCAGAAAAAGTGATCAGAAGGCAACAGATTTTTCTTATCCATCCAGAATAGAAGCTGAAGGTGAAACATTTCGTCATACGTGACAGGTTTTCTTATCTCATGGGAACTGACTTGTCTGTATTCATCAGAATAGGTACAAGGACAGATTCCTGGGACTTTCAGTCTTGTCCATACTAGCATAATCCACAGTCGTACTTTCCAGTCATTTTTATTGACATACTTATCAGTCTATCTCTGGCTCCAGAAGGGAGGGAGCTAATAGGGATGTTGCTTTGGCAGTTAAAAACACTGGGTTAACTGGATGATAACGCCACGTGTTACAGGTGGATCCTTGCGGGATGAGAATACAACTTTGTGCTGAACTTTGTGCTAACAAATTATCATCCATGATTGCAAGAAAAGCTCCTCTCATTCCATGTACAGGTCTGAAATCCACTAGTATTTGACCCAGCACGTTCACTTCAGTGCATTCAATTTGTAGCTGCACTTTCATTAGTTTGGCCACCAAAAAAAAAGACATTTTAATGCTGTGTCTGTTATTGCTTAGCTATTTTTAACTAGAATATAGTTAATCTATATTTGAGTTTCCTTTAAGTATTAGAATGGAGAAGATGAGTATGAATGAAGTACCTTCTACTGATCAATAAAATGCATGCTTTTGACTGACTGTGATTTAAAACATTAAATGTTTTGAACATGGAGCTGTGACAGAGCTTATCTGAATTTAATTGTATCATTAAATGTGTTAATAATATGTGCAGTAGGTTTGTATACGCTGTAAAACCTGCATAAGTCATTCAGAATCATAAGATTTTTTCACATGCACAACAAAGTTTTTGAAATCTACTCTAAGCAGTGAATATAGAAACCAGTTGTGTGAATTAGTAATAAAGGATGTTATGACTCACTTTTGAGGAATTAATGCTATATTCAGTATCAGGTAGAAGCCAAGTACTTGAGTAATGAGTTCTCAAAAATGTCAAACATTTTTAAGAATAGCTGCTTTTTGTTGAAAGAAAATGTTCAAGTTTAAATTACTTATAGTTGCTGGGCTCTAATTCCTCTTGAAAATATGGGATAGGTAGTCACTAGCAACAGAACTACATAAACAAAACTGCTATTTTAAAAATTTATTCTAATAATTCTTATAATATCCTTGTAATTCTAATTACAACTTTATTCTAAGCAAGCTTATTTTATGAATTCATTTTTTATGCATCCCCCCATCAGAATAATGATGTTTCTAGAACGCCAGCTTGCTAATACTTGCCGTGTATCATCTGTGTGCAGAATTCTTTATAAGATCTACCAAAAAGGAGGTTCATGGCAAATGCCAAGAGAAACAGTGAACACAGGAGAGTTTTGAGAGAAGTGAGGAAGTGAAATGAGGAAATCTAATGGGTGGATGACAGGAGGTAGTCTTAAGTCTGGGATTTAGAGACCGTATATGTTACAGAAAAGTGTATTTTGATCAGTTTAGTTATCTGTTAATATCTGATGCATGAATTTGCATTTGCTTGCTGCGTTGGAGTTATTTCTGCTTAAGCAGAGATAACTCAAGCACCTAAGACTCTTTCTTTGGAGTATCTCTTATAACTAATTCATATCACATGTTGACTACTCAGTAGCAGAAACAGACCGTGCAGCTGCTTTAAGTTTTTATTATTGTAATGAGAAACCTGAACGGATTCCCAATCTTAGACTATTCTTGGGAGCGAGGACGTCAGTTCTGCTGGGAACTGTGAAAGATCAGAGCACAGTTTACATCAGAGCTCCTGGTTTGCCTACAAGGGCTATTAACAAATACAGATAACAGGAGGCTTTCTGTATCCATGTCAGGATTTGTTAAGCCACTTGGTAATTCCCAGGACAAGAAAACGAGGGTGGTGTAAGTTGTCCCTATGTTGGCTCTTACGAGATGTTTTGTGTGTGGCTTTAGTGTTTAGGTTTACGTATAGAAACTGCTGTCTCTGCAGCATCATAATGATTTTTGGTTTTATTTGGACATCACTGTTAACTATTAAAAGGACACCTCTAATGAAGTTTTTCTGTGAAAGTGGAAAGAAAGCTTCCACTTAATATTTAAACCAAGCAGGTCTATTGTTGCAGCTTATTTTGCAATAATAATTTTGCAATCTTTATTTCCCTCAAACACAATATTTACATGCTGGGTATTAAGAATTTTTGATTTAGAGACCCTTCAAATTTATTTTCATGCATTTGGTGGAAGTGTCTTTAATGTGGCTGGCAAATTACAAGATGACAACTAATAAACCTATTGTAGAACTGCTGTGGATTAGTCAAAAGTTTTGCAGGGAATGCTTTATTTGAAACTCCAAATGTCAGGAAATAAAATTTCCTTTCTTTCAAAATATAAATACTCTAGGTACATGAGGCTGCCAAAGTGCTAAGCCATTAAGTATGAAGCAATATCTTCTTCCATGATTTTGGAGAGGAGGTCAGGCTGAATGGAGATGTCCAATATATGTGCAGTGTCCCTGGTGTCATGAAGAAGCCCGTTATAGACTGTTGTAATTGATGCTGAGAAATGCTTTATCACTCATTTCCCAGAAAACTGCCCGGGGACTGGCTGGTATTTCTTTTGCTATGACAAAAGCAGGTTAAAGAAGCATAAGGATGCTCTGAAATGCTTGTCTCTAGGCTTTGCTTTTACAAATGTCCAAAAATGGACAGAATTGGGGAGTGTAAGTCTACCACTCTATCAAGGAATTGAAGGGCAAGTCGAAGTGTGCCGGGTAGAGAGATGTGGAAGGGGTGAATAAATAAATGCATAAATTGGATAGCAGGAGACAGAAATTACACCTGATAAAAACCTTGAAATTCTGTCTGTATAAAAGAGCACATTCTGCACTGTGCTTAAAAACTTACCCATTAATTCCATCAAATAGTAAATAAGTCTACAGCTTTAATATTTTATCTAGCTTCCATGAAAGTAATTGCAGTCTAATGACTTCATTGTAAGCATAAGTCAAGAAGCAGCTTAATTCTGACATAATTTAGCATAATTTTTCTTGATATTCTCATTCTGAATGTGATTTAATGTCATAATATGTGAGTGGTAAATTTAAAGATAACTACAGTTAATGAACAGACTGTGTTCTTTAGCCTGCTTTTTCTTTATGGAAAAGATGACTTTGAAAGCTTTAACAAATATGTTTACTGAAGATATAAGAGGTTGTTTGGGTCAAAATTTCATAATGTGGAATAGGAAATTAAAGGGATGTAAACATATCTTTAGACTTAAACAGATACATAAATGCATTACTCAGGACTCAGAGATAATTCTTTCAAACAGTGGCTCATTCTCCACAGTTTGTTAGTATTTATGGAAGTTTATGAATCTCACACTTTCTTTGACCTTACTGTCATGGAATAATCAGCTAAAATTGTATCAGCTTATGTGCTCAAGTTTTGAGGTTCAGAGGTGGAATTTTTGACTAAGGTCAATTGGCTTGAGATGTTCCAATGCAAAAAAATATATTGGAGTAAAAATATTATACTTTCTCCTCATGTTGTATAGCCAAAGGGATGAAAATAATGTGATGTATGGCTTTTAGTCTTCAGATTTAGTGAAAAATGATATCATTTTATAATCATTTTTACATAGCAGTAAATGGTTTCCCCATCTATATTTTTTCTGTGCAGGTCAACTTCTATGTAAGGGTGAAAGCAATTTATACCCTTGGACACAGTGTATCTCTGATTGCTCTTACAACAGGAAGTATAATTCTTTGTCTTTTCAGGTGGGTATTTTTCATGAGTAAATAAGAACAATGATAAACATTGTTAACAGTTGTCTGATGTTTGGAAAACTGGAAAAATGGATACAGATATTTGGAAAACAAATTGGGTTTATACTTTGCTCAATTAAGTAGTTGGCAGTAATGTTATCCTTCAAGTGCTAAATCACTTCTCCTTAGCACTCATTCACTTGGAATAGTAAATTCCTCATTTGTTCATCAGGCTTTCACAAGGCTACTAGACAAGGGAAGAGAATTTTTATATCTCACTGGACAGAAAAGATAGACAATCTAATGTTTTGCAAGGATTTTTCAATTATTCTCACATATATACATATCATAGGATGAAAAGTCATTATATAGAAAAGATGCAGGAATTAAAGGAATTAAATTAGGAATTAAGAAAATAATAAGGGAAAGCATGTCTGAAACATACAGGTCAGTCAAGATTGCAAGAAAAAGATTGCAGTGAAGTGTGAGCTCAATGCTGCTGGGATCTTTCGGTCTGTTATACTGAAGTCAGATGCTTTATTTGTATTTTTTGACAGAAAATAGTAATAAAAGAAAACAGCAGGGCAGCAGTGACAGTATGCAGAGGAGAAGAGTGTAGGTGCTAAGTCAAGGTTGATATCGCTAAGAAGCAGAGAGTAATAAAAGTCTGTTCAAGAGGCTTTCTATCTTGAAATCTAAAATGCCTATTTTTAAATCTCTTCTTAGAAAACTCCATTGTACTCGGAACTACATCCATCTGAACCTGTTCCTCTCTTTCATTCTAAGAGCAATCTCTGTTTTAGTCAAGGATGATATTCTCTATTCCAGCTCCAACACAGCTCACTGTCCAGAGGATCAAACCTCATGGGTAATAAACCTCTTTTGCTACCTGGTGTAATACTGTTGCCTCACACATTTTCCTCCCTGATCCTTTGGAATATTTAGGAGTACCAAGCTGTCAGAGTAGAGAATTCTGTACAGGATGTAATGACTTCTCCTGTAGGAGCAAAGCAAATGTGTGGACTGAGGGAGCAGTCAAAAGTTCTTTGGCTTTTGAAAGATTAGTCTATGGACCCTCAAAATACATTTTTTGGGGGCGGGGGATGGGATTTCTTTTATTCTCCAGTTATTCTTGGCAACATTCTCGTACTGCCCTATTTGGATTTGTTGGGGTTTGGCTTGTTGACTGATTTCTGATGCTTCACTTGCGGGATGACTTTGGTGAAGCTGTTTTGTTGCGCATTGCCTGGGTCCCAGCCCTGGCACCCTGCAGCAGGGAGGCTTTGCCCCTTCAGCCCATATGGCTGCTTCACAGCTCTGTTGCAGGCACGAAGACTTAAAAGAACCCAACTTAAAATTGAATGTAACCATTACCCGGATCTGAATGACACGGATCCATAATTTTGACTTTAATGACATGATACCTTCACTATTCAGCATATGGAAATAGACCTGATGCAGGCCTAACAGAGAACCTAAGTGATTTGGTGCAGGTTTGTAAGTCAAGACTGTACTGCGGAGGAGTATATGTGGCAAATGTGTATTGGAACTGAAGAGGAATACAAAAATTTTAGGCATAAAGTCTTGATCTTGATCAAGACAAACTTACATTGTTATTTTGAACCATATATTTTTCCCCTGTTATAGTTTCTGGCCTGTTGCCACTTCTACAATAGGCCAGAATCCTTGAAAGTCCTGTGGTGAGATTAGTCACTGAGCAGGATGACTGAATTCAGCTGCTTCTCTGGGCTTCTGTCTGTCTCACTGCGAGAGAAATAGTCCTTTCCAGAGAGCTCATCTATTTTAAGACTCTCTCTGGACATGGAGGTCTTTCCTCACAAGCTGCAGAAGCAGCTAGCTAGTAGGTGGCTATCTTAGGCCACAAACCTCGTTTTTAGGGAACTAAAACTAGGTGAAATGAATTCAAGACTTAGGGTCTTATTTACTTACCTGAATGTACACATGTAGTGCTACTTAGGATGCCCTGAGATATCCAAGATACTCACAAAGGGCTGACTGGGAGACCACCATCTGCACAGGCAACCGGAGTCAGTGGTACCTTAGAGTATCTGACATGGTAGTAGACATTTATGTTTAGACAAAGGAATCAATCACTGAATGAATAAGATATCTAGCTAGGCATTTGACATAAGTGGGTTTTTAATAGAAGCAGAAGAGGTGCAAGGTGGTTTAGAACAGAGAGCGTAGAGCAAGCCAAAAGTAGGAGAAATCACTGGATTATATTTAATTCACTAGGCTGCACTTGCCGTAGCATCATATATCTCAGTGCAGTCTCAGCAGAAGCATTTTAATGTTCAGTTCTTACCTCCCAAACTCCTGCTGGGAAGTATCAAAGGCAGCACTGTGGAAAATCAGCAGCACAGACGTCTGAAAATTTGTTCTGCAGAACAGGCTATAGACTACGTTGGAACTACAGTTTATCATATGTTTTTGTGTCTTATTAAGAAACACTACAGCATTCTATAAAGGGAAAATATCATTTTTGAAAGTCCACTCAACTTGGTCTTTTTGCTTCAGATATTCATGATACAAAGTTGGATTTTTCATTGTTTCCTTTCTAACCTTTAAAAATTCATAGAGCAGTTTCTTCATTAATTTTACTATGTTCTGTAGTTCGAGTACAGTTTTGAAAAATTTATACAGTTAGATTTTTATCTATTAGCCATTTAACAGCTAATGATTTAATCTGATAACCACTCATTAATCAATTGTTGCGAGTGTGTACATTTATTGATAGCCATCACCTTTTAGAATATTTATGCTATTATGTTTTTGAAGTTCCTAAGTGAATTTACTATAAGCCATCTAAAACTTCAAATAATAAGGTTTTTTACATACCATATTCTTTCAAATACATCAATTTGCCTTTATGGTTAAATGAAGAAAATTTTTTATGCTTGACCTGGGTTACAAACATTATGTGGAAAATTAAAACTTATAGGAAATATTACTAACAAAATAATACTGCATCTTTTGTGCAGCAAGTTTTACCCCTGTTCTCACATTTCAGGTGGGCTGCAAGGCTATTTTGGTATTTTTTCAGTATGGTGTTATGGCAAACTTTTACTGGCTCTTAGTTGAAGGACTTTACCTCCACATCCTCCTTGTGTTAATATTCTCCCCCAACAGACATTTCACAGTCTACCTGCTGATTGGATGGGGTAAGAACTTAAGTAACTTCCAATAATGGTCTCTTTTCTTTGCCTGTGCATTAGTTAGGGCCAGTATTTCAAATGGGGCAATGATGCAGTTTCTATTCTGGTCCCCCCAAGTTGCTGCTAAGCCTGTAGCCAGCCAGGGCCCATGATCACCTACCTGCTCTCATACTCTTTAGCATGGCTCTCATCTATGCCAGTTTGCACTGCTTGACATTGCCTGCAGGTGGCTCAGGGGACACGATGATCCAGGGACTGCCACCCCAAAGCATGATTTGTATCGTTCAGATTGATTGAATTTGGGAGGTGAAAGAAAGTTCTTGGCCTGTGTATGGGCACAGGGAATGCTTTGCCATGTACCTTTGCTGAAAAGCTCATTAAATATTTTCCATATGTTTTTAAATATATATATATTCCTTTCATCTACAGACAGTGCAGTGGCATAGATATGGAGCAGTTGAAAGCTTCCAGGAATGAATGGTCATAAAACATTTAGGTGTTGCTGGGAATAAACCAATGTGTGTGACTTTTCTTATGAAATGATTTACCCTTCAATTTTATATTGTAGTCTTTGCAATTAAATTGGGAATGGGTGTGGATATAGTATCTCTTTATAGGTCATTTGGAAGGAACATAAGAAAAAAACCAAGAAAGGCACCTTCTTTGTCTGTTAGTGATTACACCTGTATTTTTATAAGAAATGAATGCACTTTCCTGCAGTATTTGTTAGCAAGACTGATAGCACTGAACGGTTAGTCAGCTGGACCTCTCCATTAAATCCTTTACTATATGTTGTATATTTGGGAAATAGTGGCTACAAACAGACTGACCCTACTTATAATGTCTCTAAACCTCTTTGTTTTTATAGGAATTCCTACCATATTCATTATTACATGGACAGTAACACGGATCCTATTAGAGGATACCGGGTAAGTAGTGGGAAAGGGAAAGCCTGAAGTCCCCAACTGTACCAGTACAAGCCCTGCCTTGCTTAAAAGGCAAGGACATGGTGCTGTTCACAGAAGGGTAGTTTGCTGTTCTGCAGGATATAAATACAGGAAAGCTGAAATTTCACAGATTGACGTTCAATGGAAGATGTTGAAAATCTCTTCAGCATGAAGTTTATGCATGCTACTTATTTGGAACTTCTAAAAGGAGGAGGTGGCAGAGAGATGTGCTGGCTGGTGTTCCCCTTTGAGATCCTCATGTAGACCACTGGCTTCCTAATTTGCAAAAAGGCAATGGGATTGAAATCTAGAAATCTTTGGATATCCTACATTCACCTAAGTGAAGCAATGTGATATCTAAGTTGTGCAGATTCAGGTAAAACCATGACTGAAGAGAACAAGGTCTGATCATTCCTGGCATGAGGGGGGGAGCTCAGATAAGAACTTTGCTCGAAGGTCAGACTTGCTACAGCTGCTGGCACTGAGGAATAGGACAGAAGAACTAGCGGAACAAACAGTTTTGCCTTTTTTTTTTTTTTTTTTTTTCTGGTGTCTAACTAAATTTTTCAGTTATTTGGTTCTGCTTTTAAATTGAAAAAAAATGTATATATTTCTAGAATTTCTTTGCAAGTTCTCTAACATACACACAATTCCTTATTGCTTCACCATTATTAAACAATTAGAAGTCTGGAGCACATTGTTCTTGTTTAAGATTAATCATTCAGAGCATTTATTCTCAGAGTATTCAGGCTACAATTACTTAGCCCACGGTGAAAATTAAATTTCATATTCTTCAGACAAAGTTTCAGCTTGAGTCTCATATTTTCCTAAGCAAGTCCCAGCCATCCATGACTTGAATACCCCACAAGGAAATTATGTCATTTTAATTGTATCTGTCAGTTCCTTTAGATCTTCTGCTATCCAGAGGCTGTTAAGTGCTTTTTGGAAAAGTTCCTCAACAGAAAGTGAAACTAAACTTTGAGCCCCTAAGGGCAGGGGCCCTCATTATTTCTAGTGCTATTCTGGTGTCCCCAATGTTTTAACTGATTTGAATATGCATATTAAAAACATGGAAGTAAAAATTAGAAGTGGGAAAAAAATAGGCATTATATTAGTATGCTTTGATTTGTATATCACAATATATCTAAGGTTTTTCTTGCTAGTTGAAATTAATGTTAACATCGTTTTCCCTTTTGTTTTTTATAGTTGCTGGGATACAAATGAGCACAGTGGTCCCTGGTGGGTTATACGAATACCAATTTTAATTTCTATTATAGTAAGTAAACTTTAAAGCATGAATTATACATCAGTTCTGCACTGTGCAGCACATATAGCCATTATTCTTTACTGCTCATTACAGGCAGACAAGAGTTCTGTTTTAATGAAAAGAAATTATGCTAAAGAAGAAATTTTAAACGGATGCCAAAGCGCATTAAAATTTGTTGCCTTAAAAATTTGTCTGCCTCCTATTAAATGAACAGTTGCCTTTGTTTGTACGTTGTTTTTTCTTAAAAATCTTCCCTGCCTGGGGCAAGCAAAAATCTGATTACACTTTTCAATGAATTGAAGATTTGATTTGGCATGTAAATAGACAGCCTTGCTATTGAGAAGGAAAAAAAAAGAAGATATTGCACCCATAAAAAAAATTTAGCTGTGTACATCTCTCTTTAATTGATCACCTCCTGAAATATATATTGAATATAAAATATTCTCATGCATTTGAGCATGTTTCATTGTTTTTTCTCCTGTGTGAAGCTCATCAAAGTTACTGGAATAGCATAATAGAATTACTGCACTGGACTTAATATTACTATGGTTATATGCCATTTGTGAAAGCCGTCACAGTTCATATAAATGCATTTTAGATACATCTGCTCTGGTGTTTGTACACCTCAGACAGAGAAGTTTCTGCATTATTAGGCTACACAGGATTTCAAGAGAGTCCGGGTTAACCCAGAACTTATACGTGGGCATAGCTTTTACTCCATGCGTGTATAAAAAGCATACTGAAAATATTTAAAAAGAAATTCATATCATTCTCATACAAAGTTTAAAGAGAGAGCAGTATATGGTATGGCATGTGTATGAAATGATACAAGGTGAGGACTCACAGAAAAGGTGTTTTATTATATGAAGAAACGGGCATGCAACGGAGCTACAGCATGAAGAGGGGACACACACCTAGGGGAGATGGAGAATATGGGATGAGCAAAAATGAGGCAAATATGATGAACACCTCGTGTTTGCTGGAAGATATGCAGCTTTTCTCTGGATCTTCAATTCAACAGCTTTCTAGTAGACTTTGTGTGCTGGGAAGCAATGCTTCTCCAGAGAAGTGGAGAGATGGAGATAGTCTGCTCACTGGCAGACTAGAATTCCAGATGGATCTTAGCAAAGACTGGAAAGTGGGTTAGGAGTTAAGAAAATATAGTAGAGGTCAGTCAGGAAAATCCAATGTATGAAAATGTGGACTAGAATGGTTTTCTGAGGTCTGCTGATGAGCAGCCATGCTCTTTTTTTTTTTTTTTTTTCTCTTCTCTTCTCTTCTCTTCTCTTCTCTTCTCTTCTCTTCTCTTCTCTTCTCTTCTCTTCTCTTCTCTTCTCTTCTCTTTTTTTTCTGTTTTTAATTTTGGTTTAATGTAATGGAATTGTAAGGCATAAAGAAAAATTTTGCAAATGACCTTTTATAGCTTGCCAGTTGCACGTGTTTAGGATCTGCTTTCTCCTTCCAGAGATATTTCCTCTCTTAAGCAGTTTGCTCATGGGATGAGAGCAACCAAAGATGGCCAAGTAATTCTGCAGCTTATGCTGCATACCAAATCACATCTCTGATTAGATGATTCCCCAGATGTTTGATCAACTGTGTTTTGCATTTGGAAAGTTAAGCTGGGAAAGGAAAATTCAGAAGTACAAGAGCGATGATAAATCTGTAAGCAGTCCTTTCCTGAATTACCTACACGTAGCTTTTTGGAGCATCAGGCTATGATCATCACATTAGTTGTAACATTGGAGACACCAAGCAGGTTTACTTCTGTGCAAGACAGAATGTACATGCATAGGGTAAGAGTAGACTTCCAATGAAATGTCACATAAAACTGAGTGTTTATGATTAAAAAATGCAGCATTCATGAGAAATGATCAGCTCTAACAAATGGCTTAGGAAGGTCAAAGGTCTATGTATAAGTATCAAGAGAAGGTAAGCACAGGAAAACTATAAGGAAGCTAGATTTCAGAAAAGGGAGGGAATGTGGAATGCAGTGGCATGGTCTAGAGTAAGGGCGATCCTGAAAATCTTTAAGAGGAAGAGGAAGACTACAAATCAGAAAAGACAGACTTGGGCCTTTTTGTGAGCATGTCATGAATATACTGTTGGAAGAAGGAGGAAATGGAAGATTTTAAGGAACGGTGGTTTAACTGCATTAGATTTCACAGGAAGTCCACTTGATCTTCATGCCATATGCACTCTTTTCTATTGATTTCTGTATTACTTCCAATCATTTTAGCAGGTTAGAAGATATATTTATATTATCAAATATATTATATTATGTTATATTATATTATATTATATTATATTATATTATATTATATTATATTATATTATATCAATATTATCTAAAATGTTGTTACCAACCAGTAAATATCATTGGCAGAGCAATTTCTGAAGTCACATCTTAACACAAAAATGCCTTCAGTTAGCTTGGTATATCAGAGGCCTTCCCCAGCCTCTCCTTTGAGCAGTTTTGGTCTGAGACTAGTGATTTGGCAGACTTCCATGCTTCATATTGCACACTTTTTAGACAACTTTAACTGGAGGTGTGCTCTTTCAAGCACTTGCTTTGGAGTATTCCCTGTGTTCTCCCTTTGGCAAATGCATCCTCAGCTGCCTTCTCTGTACTCATATACTCATGTACTCATATACTGCACTCATATGGAGAGGAGGGGTTGCTCAGTTGGAAGCCAAACTTCTGTCACATCAAAGTAAATGAGAAATGTTCATCTTGGTATTTCACGTTGCAGCTCATGTAAGTGACCAAACAGCAAGAAAGAAGTAACATGAAGACCAAATAAGTGATATAAGTTTAGGCAATGTATTTGGACTTGAAAACTTACTGGTAGAACAAGAAAGGCATCACCACATCTTAAAATCTTGTGATGCTACTCGCTTCATATTTTGTTGAACTATATTATTCTAAACCAGATAGATATTTTAAAGGATTTTAACAAATGATCAATAATATATTTAAACCTTGTAGAAATTTAGTTGCTGTACTGTAGCAATTCAGTGGCAGTTTCCACCTTTGGAGCCTAACACCAGTTTTTTAGTGGTGGCTGTATTTAGAAGCCCAGTCGTGCCAAGAAATATTACTTACAAACTCCAAGAAAAAATGCATCTTTTTTACTAATCCAATACTGTGCACTTGCAGAGAAAAACAGACTTATTTTAAAACAGACTTAAATGTAATATGTGAATGACAGCCCAAAATGAGTCATTTGAGTCAAATTCTGCCTGAGTTGATGCCTCAGAAACCAAAAGGATGGCAACTTCTTCTATTACAGCAGAAACTAGATGGGAGTCTGTGAAGAACAAGAAGCTATTCTGCCAACCCGTAGTTGGCAGAATAAAGAGTGCCAACTCTTTATTGTAAAGAGTGTTCATTCTTTGTGGCTAACAGATATACAGTGGGATGCAGCTGTTCATGTAGTCCTGCTCTTAGCTAGCTGACACTGCTGCCCTGAAGGTGCAGTGGATTCGGAATGTTTCATCACCTTTTTAATGAGCACATCATTTTTTATGAGCACAGTACATCCTAAACAGCACCAGAATAGCTGGTGATCACAAGATGCCAAAAGCCAAAGATGGAGTCACATTTGAGATCTCCTGAGTTCCAGTGTTGAATTTCTTAGACTGATCAGGATCTAATCATAACTCCAAGTTTATGCCATGTTTAGCCAAGTGTCTCCAAACCCTGTCTCTGAAATAGGCTAATAGTAGCATTGCTCTAATTCAGAAGACTGCTAGTCTTCTGCTAACACTACTAATGAAGTGTTAGATTGTCAGGATTGAAATGACACAGAGCTAATAATCTGCCTGAGACACAGGCAGACACATGTGAAAGCCCTCTCCAAGCTTGATGGGAATGGTCAGATCACCTGTGAGACGATCTTCTGTCTTCTAATCCAGAGAGAAAATACTGAAAGTCAAGGTGCGGAGTTAAGAGAGAGTCCAAGTTACATTATCCTTTGGGAGTCCAGTGGTGAATCCACCTGGGAAGTCAGTACAGTGCACCAGTTCTTGGCCAATATAACTACATGACAGGAATCCCATCTGCAACTAAGATTTAGGAAATAGGGATTGCTGAAAATTAGCACTTCCACTTGGGGCCATGCAGAGGTGCTCTGGATGCAACTGTTAGTGAAGTAGAAAGCAGACAGTAAGTTTGACAGTGTAAAGCTTAATGGGTTCTTGCAAGTACACAAAGCTCACTGTTAAGTTGAGTAGTCTGACTTAATTAACATTTCCTTGTGTTGCATATTCAATTGAGAAGTCAGAAATCACTATCTTTTTATCTTTTTGCAGGTGAATTTTATACTTTTCATTAGTATTATAAGAATCTTACTGCAGAAATTAAGATCTCCTGATGTTGGAGGAAATGACCAATCACAGTACAAGTGAGTTGTATTTTTAGATATTACGTACAGAACCAAAATAATTTCTACAAGATTTACTCTGCTGAAGCCTGCTGCCAACAATTGGTATGATACTGTAATTGCATTTAGTTCCAAACATCTATTTTTAGATGTGTTTTAATAAAAAAAAAAAAAAAAGGCTGAAATAGAGATGAGCATAAATTTTGTTAAATCTAGTGAAATTTTAATGAAGATCAACAAGCTAGAGTTCCACATTTAGATCATGTGTTATCTAATTAAGCTTTCTTTTTTTGACCTTTTCTTTGCTTGATCATTAAATCAATATCCATTATATGCAGAACTTCATCATCAGTGAATGTTGAGGGCCTGGAATTTAAACACTTTGCTCAAACTCAATTTGTTCCTTATTATATTATCATGTCACTTATTGCCATTTATTGTAATAGCTTCTTCCTACTGCAGTGTGGAATCAAGTCTTTGTTGCACTACATTTTTTTAGAGCCCAGTTGTAGACACTGTCTAATACAGAAGGGAGTAACACACTTCCCTTTCCTAGTTCCGTTCGAATACATATTCCCCTTATATTGACACATAATTTGGTGTATAATCAAAAAGTGAAGAATTTTGATGCATCAGTGAAAAGAAGGTGCTGCCAGATTGGCGTGGGGCTGGGCTGCAGAGAGATGCATCGTTTCTTCTGTGTTTGCTCTTTGAATTAATCGAATATGTAGGAAAGCTAAAGGAACCTGGATGAAATTGTGCACTTACTGCCTTAGTATTTAGCATAATAGCTGACATATGAGCAGGAAATCTGCGGAAGTTACCTCTTGTGGCTGAATCGTTTTTCCTCTGATATTTATGTATTTAATCAAAATGAGGCATTCCCTTCATATCTGGTCCATCATTCTCTGAAGTTCACATTTTTGGCAAACATGTTCTTCACTGTTCAGCACTCTATTTGTTTTAGCATTTGATTGTCTAATTAAGTTTGGATTGGATGATGTTTAGTGGATATCCATAGGACCAGTAGATTAATCTTCCCAAAAAATACTGCTTGTGCAGAGCAAATTAAAGGTCTCAAAAAAAAAAAAAAAAAAAAAAAAAAAAAAAAAAAAAAAAAAAAAAAAAAAAAAAAAAAAAAAAAGGTTAAAAAAAAAGTAAGCTATTTTTGTGTGGATCTTTCCTTGATTAAAATGTAAGTGAAGTATAGTGCAAGTAACCTTAGCTAGTCAAACTTGTTAAAACAGGAGGTGAAATGAAAGACTAAAATAAATAGTGCTCATGCATATCACTATTTTTCTTTTCTTCCTCTCTCCCATCTACCTGCATTTGCTTGTTCTTCATTTTACTTTTGCATTGGGCAAGGTTAAACTGAAAAAAAAAATCAATTTTCTACTTCACTTGGGAAACCAGGAAATTTGCTGCCATCATGATCTCCTCCAGTTTTAAATTCATACAGTGAATTTCTTTTGCCAAATAAACCCTATTTCTCTCACTTACTGATATCGCCTTTAGGGTTTTATTATTATTTAGAAACCTTGCTGTCAGAAATGATTTATTTCCACATAAGCAGATGCAGTCTCTGAGACATTACGAGGAAAGGGAGGGCACAGAAAAAAAAAAAAATAGTTTGAAGTACCTTGATTTTTGTGTTAAAATAGACTGCTTTAAAACAGCTTCCTCTCATTGTTGAATCAAGTTATATTCCTCAAGACAGTGATAAATTGTGGGACTCGACACAAGAGCTTCTTGAATATTTTTTGATACCAGACCTCTATAATCATGCATGACTGGCCCTGTACAATGTATAAAGCTGATGTTATTAAAGTGAAATGAGTGACAGATAAGGGATAATTAGCAATTCATCTTTTCAGTCGTTTCATAGGCAGTTTGTCAAAACTGTTCTGCTTAATAATTTAAAGTTATCTTTTCCTTAACTTGTGCTAAACTGTATTTCATAATTGATGAAATTTCAAATTAATTAAGGTTATGTGCTTAATGCCACCACTATGGTTAATGAGTTTTTTTGGTTTGTTAGTAAACTTAAAATAGCTGATGAAAATCTCATAGTTGATATTATTATTGATGGCATGACCTAGATATTGTTTATGCTCCATCTATATTAAATGTGCAGGCTAAATGTACACTTGCAGCTCTTGAGGACATGAACACTGGTCTAATAACTTCCAGACATAGATTGTATCTTATCTAAAAAAGGAACTGTTGAATGGTTTTGTAGGAAGGGAATGCTCCTTTCTGCTCCTCGCCCTTTGTCCTTCAAAAGTATCCTAGATCTGATGGCAGCTAGCAATGCTTTGTAGACCATGGCCCTGTGGAATGTCACAATTAGCTTCCTCGCCCCAAAAATGTGTGACATGGAAAGGGAGAGGGACCTGACTTGTGTCAAAGACATGTAGCAGAGCACAGCTCCTTGTGCATGCCCAGATTTTCTGATTTAGAGAGGTCCTACAGCTTTTTACCAGGTTTGAGAGCGGGCTAGGTCAGCAAGACCAATGGAATAACACACATTGACTTGTGGGGCTGCTCTGTGGCTATTCCTGTAGCAAGCTTGAAAGGAAAACAATTTTCAAGATGTACAAATGACTCTTAACGATAATTGTTTATAAATTGTAGTGTGGATTTGTCTAAACAACACTGAATCTTAATAAAAAGAGCTTAATGTTAAAATCCATCTTTTTTTCTCTTTTATTTACTTAGGAGACTTGCGAAATCCACGTTGTTGCTTATTCCATTATTTGGAGTTCATTACACAGTGTTTGCTCTATTCCCTGATCGCAGTTCCAATAACTATAAAATAATTTTTGAGTTGTGTTTGGGATCTTTTCAGGTAACTATTAAAGCTTTTCTTCAAAAAAAAAAAAGTTTTACTGACTTAGTACTACTAGGTACTATTAGTACTACTGTGTACTAATTAATGAATATTATGTTTGCAGGGGTTGATTGTTGCAGTCCTGTATTGCTTTTTGAACAGTGAAGTAAGTCTCCCCACTTCCTACTGAGGATGTAACTTTTGTTTTCAATAAATAATTTCTCCTCTATTTCCACTCTTAAGTATCAAAAGTTGTTTGCATTCCAATTCACAGAAAATATATGTTGTAGTGTCGTGCAATAGGAGAAATCAGTGTATTTGGGTGGAGAGTTAAGAGCTAAATGAAATCTAAATCCTAGCAAACTGAGGGTATGTCAGTAAATGTGTCTTATGTTATTGAATATGCTCTAATTCTAGCACTGTTAAAAACAGTGTGAATTATGCAACTGAGGTGCAACAGGTCTAGGAATTTATCCAAGGTTGTAAACATGATTTTGTAAGTATTTAGGAGTAATATTCTGGCTGAATCTCACCCCAGAGCAGCAGCAGATTCTCTGAAGAGTTCAGCATGTAGCAGCTTTCCTAATCACAAAGGAGGGAAAAGAAAGGATTTCCTCTTGATGTCAGCCAATTTTTAAAGCAGAATATACTTTAAACATTATACAGTGTCAGACAGAAGCAATCTAACTGAAGAAAATATGTCAGGGATGAGGAAGAGACATCCCAGGGAATTGAGGCCAGGTCTTCGGAGTACTCTTCTGGTCTTTGATATCTGTGGGATGCCTGAGCTTGGCCTAATCAATTAATTCTATGCTTCAAATACATATGATTAGTAGCTACCCACCAAGAGCTCTGTTCCAGTGCAAATGCTTCAAATCTGGTTTTCAGGGTGGCCTTGGGGTTTCTCCTAACACATTGTAGACACTGTCTTTGCCTCAATTTTATAATCTTGGTAGAAGCTGGTTAGAAGACATTCCCAGTGGTCCCCTCTTGACAGCCAGTAAATGTGGGCGCATTGCTCGCGTGAGAAGGACGTGTTCTCAGCTCACATGTGTTTTCTTTTGCGGCCAGGTGCAAGGGGAGCTCAAGAGGAAGTGGCGCAGTCTGTGCTGGAGGCAGACAGCGGGCAGGGACTACAGGCTCCACAGCTCTTCCATCTCTCGGAATGGATCCGAAAGCGTTTCCCAGCTCCATCGGCATTCCAGAGCTCAGTCTTTTATGCAGACAGAGACCACCATGATATAAAGCAGCTCACTCCCCTAAAGAGGGGGGAAACAAAAAACTGGGGGATTTATCAGTCATTATGTGGCTTGATGTGATATTTTCTAAAATGTACAGTTTAGTGCTTTGCTTTTCTACATATCGATATTTGGGAAATTGGTTTGTGCAGCTAACCAGGTAATAACAGAGACACCTGCCCCATGGATGCTTTGTGCTTTTTTTATACCATTCATATTAATTATGATGTCCTCTTGTCATTTACTAGCCATAACTATTTAAAAACTAATTTACTCTAGTGGTTCCTTTCTTTCGGTCTGTCTGGGTTGAACGGTACCCTCATCAATGAAGAGCAGTTTGGTACATACGAAGGTTTGGATGAAAAGCAGGAAAATCCCTTGCACTTTATTTAAAGTAAAATTTCTTTCTTGGAGGATATAGGCACTAGTTATGGTAAACAAAAGCATAATAAAGAAATGTAAGGCTCTAATTAACCACAGTGTGGTAATCCAGGAAATCCTTAATATTATTTATATAGAGAGGAAAAAAAAAAGTAGAACTTTTTAGCTAATTGTATAAATCTTCATTCAGTTTAGGGATGGCTTTCAACAGAGCTTGATTCCTGTCTTGCTGTCCCCCCTGAAGGTGCCTGTTTGGGTTTTTTTTTTAGATTTTGATGCAGAACATAGTCCTACCCTTGCAGTCCATGTTGGAAAGCCTACTACAATAGTTATGATTAAAACATCCCCATTAGCCAATAGCACTATTGTAGCCACCAGTTGTGCTCCTCTGTTTAAAATGCAAGAGCTTTGTGTTGATCTTATATTAAACAATTTCTGAAGAGGTCCTTTATCGCTAGAAAAGTCTGGCATAAGATAAAGAGGCTTGGATAGTCTATTATCCATTGGAAATAATGTTTTTGTATAATATTTTCATTAAAATATGCCTCTAGAGCTATGTCCTTGACAGCTAAAACAGAGAATATGGCAATAAAGTTACAACACCCATTTAAGAAATAATGTAAATATTTTAGCTTAATTCCATTTTGTGTCTGAGCAGTTTTAAAATTTAGTCCTGTACATGAGTCCAGCAAAAAAAAAAAAAAAGACACAATCCCTAAAAATGACCATAAAAGGCATAAATGGCAAGAATTTTCAGCAGCATCAGGCCTCTAATGTAGTCACTTTGTAAAAAAAAAGATACAGAACTGACAAGTTCATATAAATATACAAAGAACTTTTGCAATCTTTAAAGAAATAAATCGAGTTATGTTTACTTCTCATGTCACAGCTGACCATGTCCACTCTAAATAGTAGGTGTGAATAATATATATTTATATGAGTACCCTGGATCCATAAAGAGAATTGCCCTAATATTTCAGATAACAGATTGTGTGGAGCTAGCAGAACCCAAGGCCCCTAACATTTCCAGGAGCAGAGGAGCATGGCAGCAAGGAGGATCCCTTGGCTGGCATTCCTGAATGTGTACATTCCTGAAAATACTGCAGGGACTAGGAATGTTATTGGCAGCTGTCAGAATGTCCAGGCACCTCTTGGTCCGTTTTACTTTACCTATTTATCAGTCAAACACCATTTATTTTAACAGGATTACCCTGGAGTCATAAACAGTTATGTCAAGCCAAAAATAGAGGACCCAATGGTCACACATGCTACAGAGGTGATAACGCTATGACACACATAACTACATGACACCTATCATTATGCAATAGGTTTTTTTTTGTTTGTTTTATTTTGGTTTTTGAGTTGAAACATAATCATTTAATTCTTATTTTGCCAGATCTGGCTTTATGGCTATTGGTGACATCTAGTCATTCTGAATGTTTTCTACCGTCACCTGGTGAGGTAACCATGATCTACTGGATCTACTAGTGAACTAGCTTGCCCAGGGAAGTCTAAAGACAGAACCATACATTTATATTTGAATTTTATTTATACTAATTATACCTAAACACTTCAGACCCAGAAACCATTTCTGACCTTTAGTGTTTCTCCTGCATCTGAGAACCTTAACCACAAATTCCTCACTGCAAATATATAAAGACACAGTGGAGCTTTTGAGGGGTTGCTGCCATTCCTGAGTTAAATATATCTGTGCACATCAAGCTTCTTTACACGTCATTGGGAATGCTCAACTTCCTGAAAATTAGATCATATCTGGATATATGGGAGAGTAGTTTTCAAATACAGAATTTAAAATTTGCCCTGCAAGGCAGACATGGAAAGACACACACGACAGGCCTTCAAACAGACTCATCTTTGTGTTCAAGGGCAGTTCTGCAGGCAAGATGAAACAGAGAGGGAATCGTGGTGTAGAAACCGTTTTCAGGCAATCAGTTCCACCAGCCTGGTCTGCATGATGCATCGCCAATTACGTTCTTAGAATTCATTGTGTATCCTAGAGAAAACTGTCTTTGCTTTAATTAGATGAGTGCAGAGAAAAATTTGCATTTTAATGATTTCTACATTATAAAGTAGTAAACGGTAAATGAGGGAATACATTTTAAGGTGCAGCAAAACAGCAGAGTTCTTGAGCAGGCAAATATGCATCTGGACTTGCAATGCAAATTTGGACATGCAGTATCCTACTGTTCTTGCATCAAGCAGTGCCATAGGAGACAGTGGAGTTGCATTAGTGGTAGAACAGAATTGGGATCACTAATTTTTCAGATGAGTTTGAACTTCAGTGCCTGCATGGGCAAGCACACAAGGGAGGATCTGCGTGTTTTTCTTTCAAACCAGTGCAAAGTGCCTTATCCCTCCATTAAAAATCATAGGATCTAAACATAGATAACATTTTTTTCTGAGACAGCTTGACTTCATACTGCTTTGTAGAGGCATTTTCAAGTTTGCAAAGCCCGGAAGGCACGGTGCTCATCAGTTTTTACTGCCAGAAAATTCTGATTTCCCCAGAATGTCCTGTGAAGTCCCAGCATCAACTCCATCATCATGAGGCCTCTTTGAATTTCAGATGCATTTGCACACACAGACACCCATGATATTGGGTGATGATAAAATTTATGCAAAAAATACAAACTAGTTTTATGAATCTAACACTTTTTGCATTTTTATAACAGAAACAGAATAGCTCTTTATGGCCTTGCTTCATTACATTTTGCAGCCCCTGAGGAGACAAACTGCCTTGCATTGGGCTGTGGCAGCTCCAAGGGTCAAAGAGACAGTTCAGGAAAGCATCATTTGGCCCTTTGGCATCCTTGAGAGCTCTCTGCTTAGACTTTGCTGTGCCAAGGGAGGAGGCAGAGGCATCAAGGCAGGGACCCCAAAGGGAAGGCCTTCCCCAGTGGCCTTTCACATACTGCTCCTCTCTTTCTGTATTCCTTTACAGTCTTTGACCGACAACCCTGTGATTGGGTCAAGTTCAGTGGTTGGAAGGTGCTCACAGCCCCCTTCATTGGGAATGAGTTTTATCAGCACCGCGTCCTGACGGTGCCTGCAGAAGGCGTTAAAACAAATTAGTCCCAGCTGTTAATCGTGACTAGCATCTATATATAGGTACATATACACACACATATATTTTTACATTACTTGACTTCAGTTTTCCTCTGCAGAATCAATTTCAGCTAGATTCTTTATAAACACAAGTCAAATTCACTTATCCTAATATTGGCACCTACAAGTTGGATATCTGCTTTTCAGCTACAGGCTCTTTTATGCGCCTTCCATAGTCATAATAGAGAAGTAGTTTAAGATTATTCATCTCATTTTCAGAGGGCTTCTAAAGTAGGTAAACTGAATCATCCTCTTAAAAAACTATTTTTCTCTACTTCTTATAAGTGATCCTGGGATAACTAGCTAGTACTTAGACTTCTTTCTATCTAAAATTAGGTAAGATTAATCTCTCCTACAGATTTTATGTCCAGAGAAGACCATTAGATTTTCTGCCTGATGGACGATGTCCAGACATCCCTTTTTAAGCCAAGTAATTTGGACTGGTCAAACTTACCCTGCAGAAAACATGCAAGGTAATTTAAAACACAGGCAGTGAAGTTTTTGGTGGGGTGTCCCATGCCTTCCAGGTAGGCCCAGGTGCCTTATTGCTTGTTTGAATTTATGTGGATTCAGCTTTCTGCATTTGTTTCTTGCTTTGATTTGGGTGTTAGGTCTTTCTTTAGTAGATCTTTCTTTAGTAGATCTTTCTATAAAAGACAAAAAAGATCTACTAAAGTGCTTCTCTGTATGAGACATTTTCCTTATACCAAGTCTCCTGCTGTTGAAAGTCACATCTCAATTCCCTCCCTGAGAAATTAAAGATGTCAACTTTCTAAGACTCTCACTGCAAGGCATTTTCTCAAATATTTTTCACAATTCCCTCCTGTGTCCTCTGTGTTTGTCATCACTTCGAGAACTCCAGCACGTCCCTTGACAAATGCCGTCCGCTGCGGATCTCACGCTGCCTGCAGATCACCTGGTCACATTAACTACTGACCAACAACTGGCAAGTGACACGCAGTGAAATTGTTAATGGCATTTTTTATGTCATCTGAACTCAAATCTTTTTCTTTTAAGTTGGCCTGGGTGTCTCATTTCCTTGGTAAAAAAAAGCCTTAGCAAAGTGGGGAACATCATTTTAACCCTTGAAAGCAG
The DNA here is from genome assembly GCA_013398315.1 of Nothoprocta pentlandii. NCBI lineage: Eukaryota > Metazoa > Chordata > Aves > Tinamiformes > Tinamidae > Nothoprocta > Nothoprocta pentlandii. The sequence goes on along the minus strand of VZSG01000013.1, from coordinate 1,007,878 downwards.
TGCCTATGTTTAAGAAATGTTAGGAATTTCAGTAAGGACTCCATGCAAAGCTGAAGTGCACATTTCACCCTGACGACAGGGTGATGGGTGCTGCACACAGCCCTGCAATGGCCACAAAGCATCAGCAAATCAGGCAGTCCGGGACTGCTAATGAAATAAGGCATTTCGGAGTGCAAATGTCTCTAAGCTTAGGGACTGAGATCATTTCCATTATTTCTTTCCTATCTTTATTATATTAAATTTTTTTTTGTATTAAATTCATGTTATATGGATTTTTTTTCTCCAATATCCAATGAAAACTAAGCATGTTTGATAAGAAAAGTAGAACTGCCGAGCAACCTGCAGCCAAAGCTCCTGTGGGTGCACGGGGTGTTGCTGGAGTCATTTATGTCTGTGCACAGTCATGCTGCAAAGAGCATCACTGCTTTTTGCGCATACCTTTACATTACCACGAGTGCCTATATAAAATTTGGGTTGTCAGGAGTACCCTGACATGACCAAGAGTTCATCTACAGTGCTATTTTGCTTGTTAATGGAAGACTGTTGAAATAAGCACGGATTTTGCCATGTGTGTTAATGAGGAGCAGATCAGGACAACAGCAGAAAGGAGTGGGCAGTGGGAGGGTTGGCAGGTCGGCGCTGAACCTGGTTTTGCCTTTGCAAATGTTATGGAATCACTTCAAAAGCACTGACACTTCTGTTGTCAGCTAAGCCAGTGACCCAAATGCCCCAAACTGCTTTATTTCCCAATGTAAGTTTATTATATGCTGCATTTTTTTTTGCTGGAGCATTAATATGAATATTAGTTCAAAATTCTCTTATTCTCTTTATTGATAACTTTTAATCTGCCAAGTAGAGCAAAAATTCAAGATGATGTAAATGAATGTGATGATTTTCTACAAAATGTACAGACTCTGATGTTGTATAGATTGTGTGTAAATAGATTTCCTTTTCATAGTGTAACCCAGCACGCCTATCCTTTGTGTTTCCTCTTTTGTTCATTTTTGATTCATTTTAATGTCACATCCATAACAGCCTTCTCTGTGACGTGGTGTTTATAAAACTGTGAACAAATAGACATTTATATCATCATGGTATTAGTGATAACAGTAGTTAAAAACACCATAATGGACTGAAGAGGAATTAGAGAAAACCAATTTAAAGATTTTGTACAGAATCTATGTTGTTTATGTTTCAAAAACTTGTGAGGATTGATGCAGTTTGCTCACTAATTCAGTGGGTCAGGGCCATGTTGAAGGATATGGTCTCATAGAGCCAAACCCACCGGTGCTCAGCTGTGGGCCTGCAAAGCCCTTCAGAGCCCTTGGCCACCTGCACGTGTCCCCTCTTGTCACTGCTGAGACTGGACAATCCCTAAAACAGGTCACCTTGACTTCCCCATGGGGCTGTGTGGGGCAGAAGGTCCCAGAGAGCCAGGTTGCAGGAGAGCAGTGGGGCTGTCTGGACTCCCATCAAGCTGGCAACAGTGTGAGGCGGCTCCTCAGGAGCTGCAATCCTCTCCAACCACCAAATCCTGCTTTTTTGCAAAACTCCTAGGTACCTGTAGCACTATCTGTGTAGACACACTCCTAGGGCCCCAGATATTAATGTCTCAGAATACAGAATCCAAGTCAGCGTGTGTATATAAATATGTATATATATATATATACACATTTGCATATAGAAGCAAAAACTTCTATTGTGTGATATTCTAAAACTATTATATTGTGTGTATTCTAAAACTTCTATTCACAGGCTGCACAGGTAATTCCTTGGGCTATGCAAGCCTCTTGTCGTAATAGAAAGATGCAAATAATCAGACCCTATGAATACGAGTCAATTACTCAGTGTTTTCCATTAATTATATTCTATCATTTATAATTGTCTGTATTTTAATACCCTTATCTTTCCCTAACAACATAGACAGGGACATATTACAAGCTGGCTGACATGCAGTTTAGGTTAAACTGTATGTCAAACCACTTAAACTACATGCTGTATTGGACCATTTGTAGACTTACCCATAGGTAAAATAAGGGTTTTCCTAGCAGCATCCTAAAAACTATCACCACTGGCCTGAATTAAACTCGTGCATCAATTAAATATAAGCATTGCAGTCGGGAGACAACAAAAGAGCAAAATGAAGAGCGGTGCTTTCTGTTGAAATCCTCCTGTATTTCTGAGCTTTTGCCTTTGTAACTGAGATTGCTTTTCAAGATAAGCCAGTGCTTTCTCTTCGCAAAGGCTTTAGCAATAGCCCCCGGCCGCTGCTTATCCCTGGCTTCCTGCTTGCATTCTTCACCTGCTCTTGATTAGTGCCTTGGGCTTCCCTGCTGTCTCAGTAGGATAAGAGGAAAATACTTTGCAAATAATGAAGGAATCAATAAGTATGTCTAGAAAGACATAATTCATAATGGAGTCTGACTATTTGGCGATATTTTATTATGCTGAGCTGGCTTCATCAGAAGCGATTTGGAAATTAAAAACTAATCCAAATACTATAGGAAATAGTGCTGTAGAGAAGGATTGTGCCTTAGTCAGGTGATGAATTAGACAATTTAATCATTCCTGCAGATTCTAGCTTCTGTTATTCAGATAAGTGCCCAAACCATATGGCCTCTGTTAAAAAGAACACTTAACTGGACCTTATTGCTCAACAATAAAAACAAAGGTAAAAATATTGTTTCCCTCAAAAATACAACATCTTTAAAGAATCATTTTAATAATTTTGACTAAAAAGAGCGTAACATCCTGTTTTTGGAACAGGACAATCATTTATCAATCCAGATACTTGAAAGGGCTCTTAACATATGGAATTATACTCTTCCAAATTAAAAACAAGCAAACAAAAAAAATCTTTAAAAGTTCAAGATGTACTTGTTCAAACTATAGCTCTTTTTCTGTGTCCTGACACCTCAAACACAGGCTGATTCCAGCTTGGAAGACATAGGCAGTCCTAGTTTCTGCCTGTTTAGGTCCAAATCATTTCTATTTAACCATCTCAGCTAAGTGTTCAGTCCAGATAACCAGTCTTTAGATGAACCCAAAGACAGAAAAAGAGGCTGTTTTGTCTCCATGGTGTCCCTTTACACCACTGGTGGGGACCTCAGGGAGGAATAGTGGTGGGGCTCTGGGTTCTGCCACCTCTACCAAATCCCATGGGAAAGCCCAGTAGTGACTGGTTTACATATACAACATCTGGCACCAGTGAGCCTGGAAATAAAAAATGTTTGTAATCACTGGAGGGCTGAAATGCTGAAAGAGCTTAGTGGCGCCTATGAAGAATCCACTTTTAGATTCATGCTTATAAGGCTTAGGGGGACCACTATATGGCATGAGTCTTAGACAGCAGAGGATCAGATCTCATAGCCCATCCACTTGCTTTTCCTACAATCCTATTATACAAGTAGGAGATCTTAACTTCATCAATATTCCAATATTCTGGAAAGAACCAAAAATCAAAAAAAAAACTCAGGAACTTTTCTAAACCCAATAGTTTAAAAGTGTAAATGAATGACAAAAGCCCTTAGGTTTTTGAGCCCTGGCCAATCACTATCATGACACCCTCTATTAATGTTTCAGCTATAGATTCGGTCTCATTTGGCTCCAGTGCCTGTGCCCAGACTCCGCTGTTGACACTGATGATTTGGAAGTGAGCGCTATAAAGGCATTTATATTCTTAGCACATCATCTCCCACTATTGTGCTCTGTATTTATCCACAGCTGAGAAGAGTTCTCCCAGTTAGCTACACACACTGATCCATGAATAGCACAACTGTACATCTATATACGTTCTCAGAATGTCTGGGGTGAACAGTTTATTTCCTCTGGGTTGCAATTATTTGTCTGAGCATTTGGCAGCGTATTTGGATGGTTTTAACTTTCAGTATGCAATATGTCATCAAGCCTAAAAAACAGTGATTTCCTTGGACAATCTGGATTCTGAAGTATTTGGTTGGCTCATTGGGTGGAAAGTAGCTTCAGATATTCATAATTAATTTGCAGTTGACTACCTTAAGACATTTTTTAAAAATCTGATTAATTCAAAATGACAAATCAAAAGCAAAACATTTGGATTGACTTTTCAGAGGCTGGCAGAAAAGAAGAGGTGAAGCTGAGGGAATAAATGGGGCCAAAATTGGGACTTATTTTGAGTAAATATGGTTTTCCTACTGGAAAAATGCAAGTGCCAAGGGATCCTGGTCTGGGGTAAGACATGTAGGAGGTGCCTGGAAACAGGAGGAAGGGTGTCCAGATCCTTGCTAGTCAGTCGCTCCTTGGGCACCATTTCCACGGGGAAGTCAGTGGTTTTCCAAGTAACTTTTCACCAAGTTCACCAAGGGGAAGTCACGTCTGACGAACCTCATAGCCTTCTA
>VZSG01000013.1:936837-995661 GCA_013398315.1 Nothoprocta pentlandii | reverse complement strand
TCAATTAATTATATGAATTCGTACTTAGTACTCTTAATGACAAGTGGCACTCTGACCGTAGACTCTATCATGTGCTGATGAATTAATACAACTAATTTAATGCAGTTGTTCAAATCTCTTTCTCAGAAACATGCATGGCTATAAGCTTGTAACTGTTTCAGTGATTGGACATTCACGCCTTTCTCTTCTGGCCAGAAAGAAAGGGGGAATTTTTGAAGTCTCAAACATCACGTCCTTGCTTATTGAAATCAGTGATGTCCTTGAAATGTATATTATTGTAAGTGAGGGCAAAGCTGGGTTTTCTGTTCCCACATAGCTATGGCAATGGGAATGTTTTGCTGGAATATTTCAAGTGCGGCAGCGCTGCTGACCCTGTGAGTGAGATATTTCATGTGGTCAAGAGCCATGAGTAATATCCCATATGTACTGGATAGCTAAAAACAGGGATGTCTCAGGATTTGTATGCAGGGACAGGATAATAACAGCTTCCCTGGTTTCTCCTATTTCCATCCACTTTGGGGCTAGTCGGGGTCCTATTGCAACCTCATGATGGGTCCCCTCTGGCTCCAGCTGGCTCATTTCCACCCAAAAGCCACTCCATTTATCTACCAGCCCTCCTGGCAATCACATGAGGCCACCCTGGGATGCATGCCACGTTCAGATGATTTACTGAGTGTTACTTGAGAGCTGTCAACACATTTTTTTAAAGTTCAGACTATTCAGACTATCATTTAAAAATAATTAATATTTGCACATCATCTCATCCATCTTTTTTTTCTTCTCTTTTTTCTTGCTTCAGATGGTAAATTCATAGAGCTCTTTTTGGCTTCAAAAGGAGCAAGGTCAAAGACACCTATAGGAAGAGGTATAGCTGCAGGTGGGCACCAAGGATAGTTCCCAGCACAGCCCAGAGGGTGGACTGGGCTCAGCTGAAGGAGAGGGCATCACACAGCATCAGAGCTCCCCAGAAAGTGCCCTCCGTGCAGCTCTGGGACTCCTGGCTGGGAGCACAGAGTGGGAGACCTGGCAACCGGCCACTGAAAGGCCCGTGGCCCGGCCTGGGAAAGCCGGAGTTCCTTGTCAAAGACCTGGTAAATAAGGAACAAAAGTTGAAGCAGCAGAGCTTGAAAACTCCTGACTACTTTGAAATGGCATGAGCCATATCCTCTGGCATATAAAATACTTTTACATTCCTATAAACGATGAGGATCAATGAAACTTAAGCTGCATACTGGGAGGAAACAGGTGTTATAAAAAGTAATGAGAAAAGCCAGAACCAAGCATTTGCAATTTTCTTCATCAATAGCAAGTTTCTATGACTCATTCATCTACTATCAGCTGCACGGTTCAGAGGCTGAATTTTAACATTTAGATGGTTGACTAAACCTAACTGGGCCACTATCTGCATGTTTTTACAGCAGTGTTTTGCCCTGGCAAATACAGAAATCTGCACATAAGTGTGCGGATAGGTTATGATAATATCACTCCATAAACTCTATTTGCTGTTGAGATAAATGTATGAATAAGGTAGAGGATTATTTTTTCCACATTCTTCTAAAGATTTTCTCACTAAGGGAGTAATACTTATTTTATATCTCCAGAGAGTTTTAGATTTGCAGATGTATTTTAGCCTTTTTTAAAAGATGTTAGACAGGGGATGTTGTTCATGTGGTTAATATTCACTACTGGATTTGTCCTCCATTACTGGTCTTTTCTTTTTGAACACCGTTATATCCTTTTGAGCTTCACAGCATTGCTGGAGGCCAAAGCCTACAGTTGTGTTAAGCTTTGTCTAAAAAAATAATTCTTTTTATTTTAAAAGTGTAATCTAACAACTTAATTGGGTGTCTAACAACTATTCCATTGGGAGTCCCTTAAGTTTTAAATTATGAAGATCTGTGAATAATCAGCCTCTTGTAACCCCACTGTGCTCATATGGAAGAGTGCCTGTGCACTCCTCGTCTTCCTTCTTTTTTTTTTTATCTTCCCCAGCTTTGCTACATCCTTTTTCCAATAGGAATCAGAGCTGTGAATAGTGGTGAAGAGCTGGGTGCACCACTCATTTCTGTAACAACTTAGTGATGACTTATATTTGTTCAGAAATCCATATTAAAAAGCCTTAATTAAAGATCCTCATCAAATATTTTCCCTCACATTTGATTACTACTGAGCCCAAACAAATGTTCCCACAAAACTATCTAACAGCACCTTTCATCTGTAGACAACGTTTATAGGGATGTAGGGGTGTATAAGTACGGCAAGAGGCTTTATTCCCAGGCAAATTATTTTGTCAGAGTGACAAAAGCCACTGGCATTATGCCAAAATAAAACTCAAATAAACCCAAATGAACCTCAGAAAAGAATATGTCATAAATTTCTGAATCCCAACTGTAATTTTCTATTCAATTTCTTCTTTTCAGCAAGCATTTTCGCCTTGCAGTACAGAAGTCCTACGGATTTACACAAAATCTTTGAACAAAAAAGAACAATTGAACATGAAGCTGAATCCTTTTCTCAGCAGAATGCTCTTTTCTGTAACATTGGGTCTCTCTTTTCATTATATGGCATAGCAGGAATATTTCAAGTTGATTGAAAAGTAAGTTATAATCACATGGAAAAATAGAATATAAAAAAGTCAATTTAATATTCTTTTCACATCCATCCCCAGATAAGCTTCTCACTTTTTTTGTCACATAGTTTTTCTGTGGCTCAGGAAACACTACCATTACAGTCGAATAAAATCAATTCAGCCTCTAATTATAATAATTTGATTCCTAAAGGAAAGGGGAAAAAAAACAAAGAAAAGAAACCCAATAACCAAAAATAGTTATTTCAGCTGCAGTGGAGCTATTTTTCTCTAGTAAGTGCAACCTAGAAATGACAATTCTCAAGTATTGCCCATAAGTCCTTTTTACTCTCCAAAATGGTTGAGAGATATTTCAGTTAAGGATAGGTAGTTCTTATCAGATTGTAGTTCTTATCAGATGGCCTAGGCAATTCAGAAAGCAAATAATCTTATAGAATCTTAAAGAAAAAAGTTAATTAAATAACATTGCTAAAAATGATGAATTTTCTAGACATATTCCAATTGATGAGGTGATGAATTTTCTAACTGATGAGGTACTGTTGGTTTTCTCTTCACTAATACATGTATGTATTACATGTAATGCTGCGGTCGTATGTAATGTAATATATAATCAAACGTAACACTGTAAGGCTAATAAATGCCTCATTTCCAGGAACATCTGACAGCCGAAAGCAAAGCTACCCAAAATTACCATCCTCCACAACCTGATCCATTTGCAAAGTCTCTGAAGGACCTAGCTTCACATCACATGAGCTTTCCACATGTCTTTTCACACTGATAACTATGGCTACCCAATTTATCTTGAAAATAAACAATTTGCTGACATACACAAAGCAGGACTGCAATTATTTCCTCAGTAGGTGATTTTACATCAACTTTGTCTGTGTGATTTTAAATTCTCCAACTATCTTGAAGATGGAAGGTTTATTTTCTCTTGGAGTCACTTGACCTGCTCCTTTGGGTTCCTCAGGACTTAGTAGGGATTAAATATGTGAAATAAATCCAAATGTTACCTGGATGAGTCCTCAGAGCCAGGGCCCATTGCTCTGTGCCCAAGGGCCTCCCAAATGCAGAGTATTCTCAGAAGAGGCTTGCGTACCAATCTTTGGTCTTGAGCATCAGTGCATGGATACTCCAAAAGATGGCTATGAAATATGTCATCTGTGAAGCACTTCAGTGAACTGAGTTGAATATATATAGATAAGTTAAATAAATCCACTCAGATAGATGCAAATCTGTCTTCTCCGACAGTTAAAAGCAAAGCCAGTGTTTGTGCAGTGTCTTGCACTCTGCAGCATTGCTTGGCTTGTGCCATTTTTATCAGGAGAACTACTAATCAAATTGCTTCATGGATAGCCTCAAAATCTTTCCAATGAGTTTGGAACAAAGCTTGATCTTATGAGAGTTTCATATCCCAGAATTAATAAGATTACCTCAAGATCAAACACTGAGGGAAGAAAAGATGCGATTAATTTTTCAAAATTATTGCATTATCTACCCAAGGAAAACAATCTGAATGCATGGGTTGTTGGTCTCACATTTAGTAGCTTGTACTGAAACAAATGCACCCTCAGCAATAAAAGTCCCAGTGAAACATAGTTTACAGAGACACCAATGATAGCTGGAGATGAAGGTCTATGCAATGCCAGCAGCATTGCTGCCCAGTTACTACTAATCAATTTACATTAATACAATGGCACAATATTCTTGGTACAGAGTATTCAATGAATTAGTATTGAATTAGTTCAAGCTACAAGGAAGTGTCTCAGAAGCCCAGCAGGATAAGATAATTACCATGATGTGCTGACAGAGCAATCCCATTTTTTTTGTATTTCTCAATTACACAAATTACTCATGTGCTTGTTTCTCTGGTAAGGTGTTCATATTCTACTAGGGTCCCATGCAGATGAAGCACACACCTGACATACTTCCAGCTACAGATTCTTCGCTAGTGTGACCTGTCATCACCATTTTTTTAGAAGATTTAAAGAGGCTTTGGATCAAGTTCCTGCCTACCATGGTCTAGTTCCTTGCAACACTCTCTTAACTGGTAAGAACCTCAGAAAGTCCTGAAATGTTATCTGGGCTACATTACTCAATAGAGGGAAAGGAGAGCACGCAACACTCCATAAAGTGTTAATGTGTTACTTCCTAGTCCTGCAGAATACTGTTAGATTGTGTTACAAATACTGTCTTTCACATCTCCCATGTGCTCGTGGCTTGGCCCTAACAGTAGTACTGAAGAACCATGAGATAGATGTTAGACACAAACTTTCAATGAGTTTTTAATGCTTGCCTATACAAAGAAACATAGCATTCAAGCTACGTTTTTGTCAAGTAGACCACAGAAGTCAATGTGCACCTGTGCAACGTTTATACATGCAAGTGGCAAATAGCCACTTGCATAGTCTAAGTGACTCAAATCTTTCACATTTGAAAATGTGGCGGTCAGAGAGCCTAAAACGAAAGAATCATAGAAAGGTTCACAATAACATCCCGCACTTGTCATGCACAGTGGCTGCAGGAGCTTTTTTCTACCACAGTCAACCTACAAGTGCAAGAGTTCCTTCATTACCCTTCCTGTAAGAAATATTGCTAATGCAGTGCTGAATATACCTGTGAGGCAAATCGAGCCATTTCACACTCTGCAGCAATTTTAAGAGTCCATTTCTTTAAGCTTGGTAAGAAGTACAAACTACATGTTTACACCGCTGCATTCAATAGGATTTGCATATTTGGCCGATCATTTTTTGCTTTTATGTTCAATATCCAAAGGTGTGGGATGTGCCATTTAGTGTATTGCAGTAAAATAGCACTGACATAATTATCAACAATCTAAGCAGCACCACATAAACAATATCAGAGATTCATTTCCTATGAATTTGCTTTATAAGCTACTTCAAAACATACGATATATTGTTAGTGAGTGCTTATATTTAGGCAAAATGCTTCTTTCTCCCATTTTATAAAGAGTGTCTGAGATTGCCAGTTTTATTAACATCTACACTAAAAGTTTTGTATGTCTTAGTTATGCAGTTTACAAAATTTTCTGGGAAAAGAGACTTTCAACATTTAGTCCTGCAAAATGGACCTTAATAAGACATACAGTATAATTAAATGGAATGTAGTTATACTGAGTACTAAAAGCCTACTTTCCTCTTATGTATATATTTGATGTTCTAGAGAGAAATACTTACAAAACATTTTTATTAGAAAAAAATAATTTGTTAAAAAGAGTGCAATCTTTGAGATAATTTGACTCCAATAAATCTCTGGTTGATACTTTTATTTTCTCCAACTCACAGCTCACTCACAGAAGCAGTTTATGTACTAGGTCAGAGATCACAAGACATCCACTTAGAAATTGTCTTGGATCTGAGGAATTTGTTTCCTCCTCCTAACTCCACCCTGACCAGGTCTTTAATTCCTCCACAATAAATAGTTTGGGGATTTGGGAGTTATATTTCACACTCTAACAAACCCATATTTCAGAATACTGAAATCTTTGGCCGGTTCAAGCACATATCTGGAGTCAGAGACCAAATCACACTACATGCCCTCAGATTTTGTCTTTGAAAAAGTAATTTTCAAGTGCTCTTCCAAGAAATAACTAGAAGTTAATAATCAATTTTCTCTTGGGGCACTAATAAGCAATGAGACTTTCTCCATTTTTAGAGTTTTTATAAATGTGAGTATTCACTGTGAAGCATAGCATGCATGTTACCATACATGCATATCTACAATAGGGAATCTAAGTGCAACGTTTCCAGTTGCTTTGCTCATGTAGGGTCTCTTCACGTACTTTGGTTAATATACTACCAATCACTCCGTGTAGTCCTGGAGCAGTGACAGAGATATGAAACTCGTATCCATAGCAGCAATTCACAGGAACTACTCTGAATTTCCACTTATTGTCTCTTGTGAGGAAACTAGATAAAATGTTTTGCTCAGCAGGGAGGAGAGAAGCTAATATGCCACTTGCTGCTTGGTTAATAGGAAAATGGAGTGATTAATCATGAAAGAAGGACAATGATGTGATGTGTTTTGTGGAAACAATGATGCTATAATTAATAGCAGTGTGGAGGGGGGAACTGCACTATGACAAAGGTTAAATCTTATGGGGGACTATGGCATTTGTGATAAACATGAAGACCAAATTTCTAATAATTTTCAGATCTGGGTATGCTTTCCAGTTTTCTAACTGTTCTGAAGTACAAAGAATATTTACCACCTCTGATACTAAACTCCCAAATATTTTGATTGATATTCAGTCTCTCTTTAGAGCAGTAGTTTTACCACGCAAAGCTTCTTTTCCTTTTCTATTGAAGGGAATTTTCACATTTCTTTTTCCGAAGCACAAAGGCTAATACAGAAAATAAGACAGAAAGTGATGCTTTGGGAGTAAGCTGTGCTCCAGACCCTACTTCCATCATTTGATATTTCTGGCCCTACTCATGTGCAGCTCACAAGATACAACATGTTTATTTCTGTTTGGTGACTGCCTGGCCATTTCAGTCTAAAAGCTCAGCTTCACTAGAGGCAATGAAAGTTGTCACACTTTGTCTTGTGTTAGTCCTTCAGAAGGAGTGAAAGCACCTAAGTATATGAGTGTATTGTCTAGATAGTTGTTTAATTAAAAACAAGCCAGTGTTGTACAAAACAGAGTCCCACATTTGTGTAGTTGTAGTTGGCTGGGGACAGGAATGACAGCAGACTATGGCTTGAGAACAGACTCCTATCTGTTGTCATCCTGAAAACAGGAACCTTGGACCCATTCCTTTCTTCCCGGGACATTATGTATCTTCAAAAAAAAAAAAAAATCCTTATTTATCAATATGCCTAGGATTAACTTCCAGCCTCTAATTTTGTAGTTCTTTTATACTCTCTACTAGCATGGCCATGAGCGGTAGCACCTACCTGCAGTTGGACAGAGGAGATGCTGAAATAACTGGGTCTAGAGAGGTACTAACTTCACACTTTCCCCTCCTTTCCTTAAAAACCTTTGGCTCTGGAGACTCTAAAAACATGTAAAGAGTTCAGGGATACCTATTCACTATACTGATTAAGTGCAAACTTAAGGGACTAGTTTAAATTCTAGCAGCTTTGGAAATGTTTCTGTTAACTATGTGACAAGATAGAGCGCTGTCAGTAAGTTTACAAGAGAACAGACTTATCTTGGTTGCAATAGTCTCTGGGAAAGCACTTCAAAGCTGAATTCCTGGAAGAGCATGAAGTCACAGGCGATAAATCCAGCTAATGTTTATAAAATATGTAGAGTTTTGAAACTACTGAATAGAATATACTAACAGCAAACTGGGCAGAAAGAAGACCTTTTGTTCTTGGCCTTATAGTTTGTTTGGCAGACCAAATGAAATACAGGGTGAGGGATACTATCACTGCACCAAGGGCAGGAGGAGAACATTTCAGAAGTGTGGGAAGTCCATAGACATGGCCAGGGTGCAGAGAACAGAAGAGATGACTGAGTGAAACATTTATTTTGTCTTGGGCCCAAATTGCTTCTTGCTGGTCCTAAGTGGTTCATTATGCACCAGTTCCTTGCTGTGTATGTAGATATTCCCACCGGAGTTTTTTTTTCTGTTAATGGGATTTCAGAGCAAATTGGCTCACTCTGTGTCCAGCTGGGGATCAGAGGTCACCCTCCACTCATGTGCAATTACAGTTTGGGGTATGGTGGGAGGAGAGAGTTCCAAGGGGAGAGATCTCCAAGAGAGATCACCAGAAGGTGCTACCTGAGAAGTCACGGTTAATTTGAAGAACAAAGGAGTGACAAAATAGTTCTGTAGACTACTTGAAGTATGGGACCAAAACATATAGTCCTATGGCCATAACTGTATGATGCTGCCTATGGGAATGTTCATTACAGCTGCTCATAGGAATTTATTTCTGAAGATCTTTTATTCATCACTCATTCTCAGGGTTTCTAGGCAATGTTCATCTTTCAAAATTACTGTTTCACAATGTTGTTTTTCTTTTCTTTTCTGAACTGCAAAAATCTGTATTGAATAATCTAAAAAAAGACCATTGGATTTAGTTAGTACCAGGCTAGTTGTGTCTGCTGGTGAGAAGCTGTCATTGCTCAGCAGCTTTGCAGATCAAGGCATTCGTCAAGGAGTCTCGCCTGTGATTCTGGAGAGGGATAAATATGGCAGCAGATGCTAATGGATGGCTGTCACCCCAGAGAGAAAGCTCATCCTTCCGGATATAAAAACAGTATTGAGAGCAGGAAGACATTTTAAAGAGGAGGTCAGCTGAGAAAACGTAAACTAAATCACAACAAAAGTCTATTGGAAAGTTAAATTTACAATGTATTATCAGTGATTATTCTTTAGCCAGTGGCTTCCAGTTTCATGCACAGTGGTCTGACCCACTCCAGAGCCTGACACAGAGAATCACACAATCACCGAATGGTTAAGGTTGGAAGGGACCTCTAGAGATCATCAAGCCCAACCCCCTGCTCCAGAAGGGACACCCAGAGCATGGGGCACAGGGTGGCATCCAGCTGGGTTTGGAGACCTCCAGAGAAGGAGACTCCACAGCCTCCCCGGGCAGCCTGTTCCAGGGCTCTGGCACCCTCACAGTGAAGAAGTTCTTCCTCACACGGAGGTGGAACTTCCTGTGTTTCAGCTTATACCCATTTCTCTTTGTCCTATCACTGGTCACCACTGAGAAGAGTTTGACCTCTTCCTCTCTACATTCACCCTTCAGGTATGTATACATATTGATCAGAGCCTCTCTCAGCCTTCTCTTCTCCAGGCTAAACAGGCCCAGCTCACTTAGTCCTCACTTAGTCTTTCCTCATACAAGAGATGCTCCAGTGTCTTAATCATCTTCGTTGCTCTTTGCTGGACCCTCTCTAGAAGCTCTACATCCCTCTTGCACTGGGGTACCCTCGTACCCTCTTATAGTGGAGAGCCCAGAACTGAAGGAGATTATAGCACATAGGATACAGCATTGGAATGAGGTCTGCTGTCCATTATGGCTGCAAATTGAGGTAAAGTGGCAATGTCAAATATAAACAGCTACAGAAGTGCCAGTCTTTTAAGTTTCTGATTCAAAATGCTATTCTATTTTTTAATATATAAATATGTGTATAGGTACATTTATATGCAATATACACACATATACTTCTTTTAACAAAGGAAAAAAAAAAACCTGTAATAGCTAATTTCTTATTTTTCTTTTGTTTAGTAGAATATCTGCCAAAATAAATCAAAAAGCCTATGGAGCCCCAATTTCATCAATAAAAACATTATTTGCATATTGTCTATTAATGAAAATATTCATAAAATATGAAGAGCCAGATAAGCGATTTTTTTCTCAGAAATAACTTTATATTAAAAAAACATCAAATCAAGACATCACAAGAGATGTAAACTTGGTAGACAGTTGAAGGATGCTACCTGCGGTAAATGGTGATAAATGTTGCTTGACCTTGGTCGATCCTTGAGCCCTAATTTGCAGATTTCTTAACTATAAGGAACTTAGTTATATTCAAACCCTAGAATCTTCCCAGAGAGAGGAGATGGGAGCAAAAAAGAGAAAAAGAGCATAGTCTACATTCTGTTGTTGTATCTTAATTCATCCTACTGGATGTAACTGTTTTTGCAAATAGATTATGGAATCATAGAAGAAAACCCCAGCCTTCTCAAAGAAACCTCAAGAAATCAATTGTCACTTACATGGAAATACTTTTTGCATATTTCAGTTTCCTAAATACGTGACTGTTTGAGAAGATCACCTAAATAATCATCAGATCATAGTTAGAATTTAAAGTGAAATTATTTAAAATATTGTTGTGTTGCATTGCCCATAAATAAAGCACTCAAAAACTGAGAACAGTTTTATGAGGTCCAAGCAATATTTTGCAGTTAGGATATTTTAGGATGTTTTTCTGACAGTGAAATATGAAAGGACAGCCCTACTATAGATAGAGAAATAACCTCATACTTTACAGGAGTATGTTCTGTATCACTGCCATAACCTGACTAGTCCTTAATTTAAAATAGAGACAGTGCCTTCTTAATGACTGATCTCTATTTATTACACTTTATAGCTTGCACTTGGATGTAGCAAACACATCATATATCTCCCAGACAGTTGTAGAAATATTACTTTTCCCATACAGCCTTCAAGAGCACAAGATGCAGAATATACAGCTCTGTATCCACAGCCTGGGGACAGATTTTGCCTCTTTCGCTTGCTCTGTTTGGCTTGGAGGATTTCCCTTCATTGCTAGAGCTGAGTTGGTCTGTTCTGTCAAGTCCTGTCCTCACTGGCATCCCTTCTGCACTGAAGATGCTTCACACATTTGCTCTCTCATGTTCATCTAGAGATTATGCCTGCACTTAACAGTGATTCAGGCTAATTAACGAGTTAGCAGATCATATTGTTTTGCACACAGTGGCCCCATTGGGTCATATTTACTATCATTTCAAGAAATAAGTGTTAATCTCTGTACCATAATCTTCTTCTGCTTGTTCTATCAAATTCCTTTTTAAATAGATGATACAGGAAATGATGCTCATTTGGCAAGATGACAGCTTCCCGCATTTTTCATGGTTGACAGTAGAAGTAAAAGAGGGATTTACATTTGTGTCCCCTAGTAGAGATCACAATAACTGGTGCTCTCTATAACTGGTGACAGTAGTAATGGTAAAGGTGACTTCATCCATTGATTGCCCACATTGCTGGCTGTTCTCTCAGATGCAGTGCATCCAGTCTGGCTTTAGTGCTCCCACGCTCAGGTTTGTCCTTGGTGGATGGGTCAAAGGCAACTTGGAGCATTTCCTCCTACCTCCAAGTGCAGAAGTCCAGGCCTGAGCCAACAAACTTCTCATTTGCAATGGTTTCCTTGAGAGCGCATGGGGACCCAGGCTGTGGCTGAGCCTCCGTGTGTGTTTCCATCCTAATGAGGATAAGAGCAGTAAGTGGGGCTAGGCTTTAGACCAGACCTATATTTAACCAAAAGTGTAAATATACGTGAGAGGAAGAGAAGCAGAAGGTCTAAGCTTGCATTTGATGTCAACAGGATTAGTTTAGTCTGGATTGAGAAAGCATTAAAGAAATCTTTTCAGACAATGTTTCCCTCGTAAGTTTTAAATCTGGTTTTCCTTCCATCCTCTGAGGCATTAGTTATTTTATATGGGCTATCAGAGGCTGTACACCGAGCACCGAATCCTTCAGCTAATCCTCCCTCCTCGGGGACCTGGGGGCCTCCGTTCTCCAAGCACGCTCCGGTGTCACTGAGGACAAGAGAGGCTCCGTGAGGAATGACTGTTCTGTCGAGAAGCAAATCTTCCATTTCCTTTGTTATCCAGACAGCTTCTTTCCGTCGTGGCCAAGGACTGCGTGTTCAGCCACGAGCACGCGGCACAAGGCTGCAGGAAGGGGAAGATGCATGACTTATGTCGGGAGCCAGCACAGTGTCTCCCGCACTTTAAAACAGTCACTTCCTATTCCACAGGCTCAGCCAATTCCACAGCTGGAAAGGGCTCTGGTCCCATTGCACAGAAGCCTCCTTTGCATATAGAAGCCTCCTTTGCATATTTCAAAGTCTGAATCCTACGTCGGAGCTTCTGTACTTGAAGGGAACTGGAGAAGTTCCTTCACACTATCAGTAGTCTCAGGTTAAATGCCTTTCATGGCAGCCAGCTGGTCCTGCACCCCAGCAAGCAAGGAACATCTGCCCTCATCTTCAATAGCAGGGTCTCTTTGGTGGGATACAAGGCCTTGTTTTTCCTCGCCATTCTGTACTATTGCGTTTCACGTTTGCTCTCCAAGGTGCATGCAACCCTTCCTCCTTGCCCAGGGAAACTAGGTACAGATGTGAGCCCAACCGTGCAATTGACAACCAGACTATTTAGAATTTCTTTTCAGATATTAATATGATGAGACTTTGCATGTCAGTCTGCCTTTGCAAGACTATCAGACCTGAAAGATGCTGCCAGTACCTAAGACAGAAAATAAATCAAGACTAAACAGCAGCCAACATAATAGAAAAACTGACCCTTTTTCCTCAGCAGGAGCCAAATATCACTGACTCTCCAAACTGATGCTATGGAAGTCTCTTGCTGGCCTAGAACAGTAAAACAGAAAAAAAAATTAAAAAAAGAACAAAACAAAACAAACTATCACGTGGTATAATTGTTTTATTAATTGTCTTTTAAATAATAATATATTAAGTGGTATTATATTATTGGCAATAGGTCAGTCCATGATAGACTCAGGAGTTGGAGAGAGATGTGTTCTGCTGCCACCTACCCAAAACAACATTTGCACAGACATACATCGCTCTCTTTAAGAAGTGATGGTGACAATCCTTGCCAGGCATTGATTGAGATTTAAACCCAAGTAAGAGCTGATATTCATGTACAAACATTCAAGATATAGGCTATTTTCCAAATTGTGAAAGTGGTCAGTAGCAGAATTCAGGATGCATTCATGAGTAACTGGGATGACCAAGCTGTGGAAGTGAAATTAGCCGAGTTTAGCAATCGTACTCTAAAGTCAGCAGGTTCTGTGGCTCAGCTATGGAAATGCTCCAGAGCAGACACCAAGGGCAGATCCTGCTCGGTGCAGGATATCTTCTCCTGTCCCTTCGGCAGAATTTTTAGACAAGTCAGTCAAATGGTGGTGTCTCTTATACGCATGGAAATCTTTGTAACTGGCTTCAAACAATACCTGAGAAATCCAGATGAGGTTCCAATACTACTTATAGTCACTATGTCCTCTGCATTTGTAACTCCTGTATCAGAAAAAAAAAATCTCCCTTTTGCCATCTCTCAGAAATCTTGTGTCCAAATTGATCTGAATTTAGGGATGACTCACTGGGAGTGTTATGGAACAGAGGGGAAGTTAACATCAGAGCTGCAGCCATATGTTCATCCCAGCTTTCGCTCTCTCCACATTAATGCTCACTTAGCCAGACAATTATCCATTTTCCACCGTATGTGCAAAACTTTTAAGTGGCATCCTAGCAATTTAGGGCCACAATCTCATTCTTCATTGCGTTATCTTGGCATTTTGGTTTCCACAAGGGCCTTGAAAACTGAAATAAATGTAATTCACTATTAAACAGTGCTCAGTACCTTTTAGAGCTCCACAAATGCAGTCTAGCATCTAGAGGGGGCGTTTTGATTTTGCCCATCTGAAATCCAAAATGAACTGGCTTTTTATAGTCAACAAAGAGTAGTGAGAGGGAAGTTTGTCCTATTTTAAATGAGGTGTCTAAAATATCTCCTGTCCTCCTCCCTCCATTTAGCAGGGTCAGGATTTTTCTGTTATAATGATCTTTTTTGCAGTGCTTTGTTCCCCCTGAGAATGGCGTGACTCCAAGTGGCACCGTTCCACCTAAGAGTGAGCGAAAGAAAGCAAGGAAATTGTGTTATGCAACTCTAATACTACAATAAAAAGAGGCTATTTGCTGACAGAAGAAGTTAAAAGCCAGCTGTCTAGTCCTGTGTGTCTTCCCCATAGCTGTATTTTTAAAAGGCAGAGATTTATAGATCTAATAAAACAAAAGCAGGCTTTAAATTTCATGGTGTAACTGTGAACTTCCCTCACTGTTTTGGAAAAAAAAAAAGTTAGGAAAGATGAAAAACGTCATGAAAACTGAGGGTTTGTGTTAACCTTGTGAGTGGCCAGGATGGAAGGAAAGGGAGACGGGCTTTTCCAGTGCTGGAGAGGAGCCACAGGATCAGCGAGATTGGCAGGATCCCTTCCCTCCAAATCCTGAGCCCTTCCCTTCCAAGCCCAAGAGACACCAGACACTCTGCAAGCATCAGCTGCCAAAATGCAGGAGTATCCCAGTCAATCCAAGCACGGCTTCTACTGCCCTCAGCCCCATCTGTGAGTCTGCACAGAGCTGTAAATATTTCCTATGGTGCTGGAAAGGACTGACTTTGCCCCGGTGTGATGCACAGAGGCCTGGCAGCCAAGCATTGCGTTCCATCAGGATTTGCACCTCCTGTGGCCTCGGAGCAAGGTTGTCCTCCAGCTTCTTCTGGCAGTGCTCTTTTGAACACATGTATTTTTAGAAACAAAGATACTGGCACATTCTAAATAATAATAAAAATAAGCTAGCCAGAGTGTTTTGGTCTGTGCATTTTCCAAATGGCTAAAATTCTCAGCACAACTGCTGATGCCTCTGAAACCGTCTGAGATGTCAGACAAGACACTTGGTTCATTTTTGTTGTGGAGGAACAGACTGTTTCTCTTGCATTATAAAACAGCAGTAACTTTTTCCAATTCAGATGCCCTATCAAAATATCAGGACTATAACATATGTTTTGGAAAATTATTATTCATTTAAGAATATTATCACTATCCTTAGCATTTTTCCATAGCCTATAATAATATCTCCAGACACAGCCTGTAGAGCAGGAGTTAATTTTTGGCATGGGATTTGCCTTAGCATAGGACTTCTCTGACCATGATGCTCCAAGGAAAGCTCTGAATATCCCTTGGTGTGTATGTACAAAAGGTGAGGGAGCCCAGGGAGGAGCCCAGCGAGAAGCCCCGTAGTGCTACCAGTCAGGCTTGTGTTGAAGTGGCCACTGCCACCGGACTTGAGCTGCTTCCAGCACTATCAGCGGACACCAGGATTGCCGATTCCTGCTCTTAGGAAGACTACATTTGGGAATTCCCCGTTTCAGTTCCCAAAGAGTGTTAGCCAAGAGATAGGTCTGCGTGGCCAAGATAACAAATAGCATTTTTGGTAGAAAACTAAGCATTTCTTCACTGTGAGGGTGACAAAGCACTGGAACGGGTTGCCCAGAGAGGTTGTGGAGTCTCCTTCTTTGGAGATCTTTAAAACCCGCTTGGATGCAGCCCTGTGCCACGTGCTCTAGGTGACCCTCCGTGTGCAGGGGGGTTGGACTCAATGACCTCTGAGGTCCCTTCCAACCTTGGGCATTCTGTGATTCTATGATGAAAACTCAGGTGCCCGCAAAAACAAGACAGTACAGTAAAAGCTTTGAATGGGACACAGCATTAGAAACCAGAGAGGGTCAATTGTAGGAACACTATGAGAAGAATCCTGGTACCTTGGCATGCCCATGCATCTCTAGCAGTCTTGTTCTGCATGCTGTAGCACTTTAAAATGTGGCAAAAGATCCACTTTTGAAGGATGCTGAGATGTTTACTGAAATGCCTTTGCAGCGCCTACCTGCTTTCACCTACCTGCTTTCTGGGCCCAAAGAAAATGCTTCTCTACCTCTCTCCATTTTACCAGAAATCTTCTAGTTCTCAAGTCATTAACTGAAAGCTCATTGTCCTAGATAGATAGTGAATTGCCAGACTGTTTCGCCAGCGCTGCTGCCAGCTGCCACTGGGGAGCTGCACTCAGAGCTCTTGCTAGGACCTAACTAGATGGTGATAATCCAGCCAAACTCCCTGCAGGAGGCACCATGGGAGCTGGCATCCATCCAACCCCTAAGTCTCCTGCAGCTCCTCTGTCATCACAGGCTTGAGGTGGTCCTGGTGCCCCCACTCTCAGCCTTCCTGGTTTGAAAGTTTGAAAAATGTTTTGAAAAAGTGTTTTCACCGTAAGAACTCATTTAATTAGTTGAGCCACTTTGGTGTTTTGGTTTAAGTACTATTAATCATCCTCCATCATTCTAGTTATTCATTTCAGTGACACAAGTTTTGAAGGTAAAGGTTTTCAATCATATTAGGAATATTAGGTAGGCAAGTACGATCAAAAAGCAGCTGTTTTCATGACAGATGAAGCAAGAAGACTACTCAGCTGAATGAAAATCAAGCGAGCCATATAAATGAACTGTGCCTATTCCTTACTATTGCCGTTTGAGCTAGAATTATCACAGCAGGAGGTTTTCCTGCAGTAACATGGTGATCCACTCTGGCCTGAGGTCAGTGCTGCCAGGCATTATTTAGGAGAAAATAATTACAAGTATATTGTGAAATTTGAATAAA
This sequence comes from Nothoprocta pentlandii, assembly GCA_013398315.1. NCBI lineage: Eukaryota > Metazoa > Chordata > Aves > Tinamiformes > Tinamidae > Nothoprocta > Nothoprocta pentlandii. The sequence goes on along the minus strand of VZSG01000013.1, from coordinate 979,121 downwards.
AGTCAGGTTTGGGTTTTGTTTAAAGGCTCCTATGCAAAGGCTGTCACCATCATGAGCTGTACATCATCCCACCCTTTGGGAAGTGTCCCTGGTCTCCTTGAAAGACACAGGCATGAGGGTCTTCACCAGATAAACCTCAATGGATGTGTGGCCAGACATACCTCTCCCTCCTGAGCCTAGAGCACGGTTTTGTATATATGCCTTAATTAGACATCCAGGAGACTCAGATCAAAGCAAAAAGGAGCTTAGGGACCTAAAAGGCCAGCGGTGCTGGAGACTAGATGATCTCAAAAGCTGGCTAGGGTGTAGGTGGGACTCAGGCTTCAAATTTTATGCTGAGGTTTCACAGGACCAGCTCCATATTTGGTTGCTAATCCACTGGGAAGTGCATCAGAGCCACAGCTAAAGTACTGGGAGAAGTAACACCCCATGTGCTTCACACAGTGAGGAAGTTCCCAGCTTCCAACCTGGTTGTCTCCCCATCCAGCTCTTGACACAAAGATTGCACCCCATCATTGATCCTGCTATTATCAGCGCTTATTTCAAGATAAACAAGTGCCACTTTGATGAACATTGTTCTTATCTTCATTACTTTTCCAGCTGCTGCCAACTCTCTTCTGAAAGCCTCAGACTGTTGCAGTGTTATCATTTATGATGCTATTATTCTTCTCCTAAGCTTTTGCTAGCACTTGCAGTATAAATCTCCACATCTCTATAGCCAGGGCTTTTTAGCTGCAACAAAATAAATACTGGAGATCTCAAGGCTTTGCACACAGTCTTTCTGTCAGAGATTACTTTTTTATTATTTATAGTAACCGAATCACTGTAAAAAGAAATATTTTTTGAATATTCACCCGGTTGTGGGCCAGTGTGATGGACCAGATGGAAAGACACAACAGGACTGTGAAGGAGAGTAGCTGAGGGAGAGCAGGTTGTGAGGAGAAGGAGGAGAAGATTTACTGGGAGTCCAGAGTGGTGTCAAAGAGATGTCACTTTGACAAGCACCCAACCAAGAAAAAGGAGGCAAAACCAAGAATGTGAACAAAGAAAACTCCTTGAGAAAATAATAGACATGGATCTGTAATAAAGCATCTGGGAATTGGACATCACTCCGTATGCTGCTGGCAGATAGAGATTATCATGTCCTACCCATGAGATTATCATGTCCTACCCATACCCAAGAGAGCAAACGTAGATAGCTGGGCTGATAGGTGGGAACACAGGTGATGGGGTTGGGAAGCTTGTGCAAAGCCCAACATGCATGACCAGCCCTGCAGCTTTGCACGCTGCCTCATGAGCCGCATAGGTGAGCCTGTGTCTGACCCAAACTCCAGCAACGTTTCCCTCTGAGACCAGCAAGAGCCACAGCTCCTGTTTTGGACTAGGCCTTGTAATCCATGCAAGATTGCAGGAAGAAAGAGTGGTAGTATTTTATACCTCTTTTGTATTCATTTTCCTCCAGGGCAGCATTGCTCTCGTACCTGTGCTTAATTATTTTGTTGTGCTCACAATTGGATGGTAATTATGGAAAATTTGATTTAATCTGTAGGGCTGCCTGTGCTGTTCTATATAAACTGTTCCTAAAGCAGTTGTATTTTTGTATTTAAGCATTAAACACAGTAAGTGAGGTTCCAGTCGCACCTTCTATGGCTACTGCATTTAGGGGTTGAAAAGAGATAAAAAGATTTTCATTCAAATGATGTACAAAACTTTACAAGGCTAGTGCTGGTAAATCCATGATGCTTTTTATGTATGAACCATTAGGAAAGTCTGTGTAGTCTATGCATATGTCAAAGCACATTTCGCCAAACTCCCAAATCCTCTCTGGATAAGTTTTTATCTTTGGATATACCTTGATATCCTTGATTATATTCTGCACAGAACATTTTACTTTTCTTTCCAGCCCTCCGATGATGATTTTATTCTAAGTAAGAAACATTTTTAAATGAAAATGTTGAGTGATTTTATTGCTACTATTGCAAATGACGTGCTATAATGTAAACTGAAGGACAGTCACAGCATTTTTGACTATTACATATTTAAGGTAGTTATTTACAGGGATTTGATTGTCAAGTAGGTTGTCACAGGTGTTCAACTTTTAAAAATGTATCTATTTAAATTATATATGTGAAAGTACTTATCAAAGCTAAAAATGTAGTTAGCAGCAAAGTGCTCATAATATATGAATGATAAACCATAAATAATAAGCATGATTGTAAATTAAATTGCTTGATTATGTTGACAATATGCACTCTCATTTTGAAAAGAAAATTACTTGAAAGTCATTTCAGCATTTGATAATGCTTTTAGCATCGCAGAGCTTTAGGAGCGATACTCTTTTTCTAAGCCAAGAACCAAACTTTCTGACAGATTGGATGGTTGGTGTTGCTATGCTCTGAATACAATAGATGTGGCAGATATTGATAAAATATTGAGTGAATATATTTGTAAGCCAGTTAAATTAATTTCCTTATTTTGGCTTTTAAATTAAAGAAAATTAGTGTTTTTCTGATGGGAAGTAGTCAAGCCTAGTTATCGACTAAGCTATAAGAGAGGGCAAACTGGGTTTTGGGAGAAGACCAAGCACCTCTATGTCTAAAGGAAGCAACATTTGGCTTATTATTTTTGAATATGGTACAATGAGGAATAAAGGTATTTTAATTAAACCAAAGCAGAATTCAACAAGAGGTTCAAAATTACAATCCCAACCTGAGCAGAAACATAACACCTAGGCACTACTCCAGCCGTACCTTGCATTGCTGGTATGCTAGGTGAGATTCGGTATGAATTTAAACAGATAAAAAAGGGAGAAAGAACTTCCCAAGCATGCGTACCCACAAGTCACATAACATAAAATATAAATATAAAATATAGAACCAGTACCATTTCAAGTTAGAAATTGCAGATATTTTTAGATGTTTGGTCTTTTATTCCTCTTTCATTGAGTGTTTCTGTGTCACAGTTATAGCAACTAGGGTTCAGGGTTCACCTCCAACTCAACTCAGCAACTGTACCTGAACTTGTTGATTTGAAGCAGATTACTTGGCACTTTCTGCTTTTCCTTCTTTCCTTTGTTCTAGTAAAGGCAAATGCTGGAAGGTGCTGTAATGATGGATGAAGACACTGAGGAATTTAACATTACTTGAAGTGAACATGACTCTCCTTTGATCTCTCAGACTGATACTGTAAAAACAAGGCACTCAATGACAAGATTTACCAGGTGGTATTTTCTCCTTTCCTCCCTTTGCTCCCTGCTGCCCTCAGCCTCACTCCAATGCAGCCTCCTAGGGTTGATTCCCTCTCATTAGCACCCTGCAGGATGACCAGAGCAATTGCTTATCCAGAGCAATTCCCATGAAAACACCCCAAATCAATGTCCATTTTTTATTCTGTTTCTGGGACACACTAGGACCTTCCCTCCCTTGTCATGTCCTGCATGATAACACAGCTTATCAGACTAATGATGGAATAAGGAAAAGGAGATTTCACCACATTCATAATGAAAGAAAGATACTTATGTGATACAGGTATCTAATAATATTGCCTCAGCATTTTTTTATTTGTTTTGCATCATGTCACATTTAGGAGGAACTGCTCACAGTGTTCTTGGAGATAAGATCCCCTAGGAGAGCACACTAAGTCTCATTTATGGAATGATATAAGTTACAGGGATTTTGTCAATAAGCCTGTCATCACAGATTTTCCTCATGTCAGCCTTTTAGATACCTTAAGACCCATTTTCTGGATCAGGATACACCTTCAGTGCTGGTATATGGAGCATCAGCTTCAGCCCAAGTTGCAGGGCAGATGTGTGGCAAAGCACCGAGTTGTTGGGTTGCCCTTTCTGGGACCACGTTGATCATTCAGCACTGCAGTATTTTGTGCTTCATCTCTAAAAAGTCTGTTGCAAACAAACAAACAAAAAAAAAAAAAAAAACAAGAAACAAAAGAATGTTTCAGCCACTTTCCATAATGAATTTTTTATTGTGAAATTGGCCCCATGTTTCCTGTCAGTTGAGAGTGGAGGTAAACTGTATTTTTGTAATGAAACTCGTAGTCTGTCAGGCAGAACACAGGCTGGGAAGAATAGATTGACATAGCTGAAGGCATTTATGAGATTGGCAGTAACTAGTCTTGCCTCAGTCTTCATTTCACTTGAATCATGTCAATCATATCATGCCATAAAAAGCTCTAAGAAATGTCACGGAGGAATATTTTTCTCTCTCTTTGAAAAGCATCACTTGAAAGTCCATTATTTTGGGTCAGTCCAAGCAGCTAAGTGAATGCTGAGCCCCTCCAGAAAACATCTGCAAGACCCATCCCCTCACTGCCCCAGCCTCCAGTGATTCTGACTGGTTTCCCCCGAGCAGGGGTAAACTCCACTGTGCAAGGAGGTGATAGTCATAGAGCAGGTCAAGTTTCCTTTTGCTTATGTTTAGAAGGCAGCTTTAAAAAGATACTCAGTAGCCCTAGTTTATTAAAATAATTATCAGACATTTTGTCTATAGGCATATAGATTAAGGAAATTTTAGATAACTGAATTAGATATCTAAACTACCTAAAAGCAGATATCAGGTATCAAAAATTTAGATGCAAGCATATGTATATACATATATTTCATTTAATTAGCATTTGTATTTAAAACATCAATTGTTCCTGTATTCCATATTCAATTGTCACATCAATATTTGAGCAATCTATTTGAAATGTTTTTTAAAAACTTTGTTTTATCTCAGAAATTGAATGATGCCTCTGTTTTCCTTGACCCTGCGAATTCAAAGATGATACTATCAGCAAATTGTTTGTTGGGTATGTCACTTCCCTACAGTTTCCTACAGACTAGTTAAAGGGCAGCTTGATCCCATAGCTGTGAGCTGCTAATGCATTATATCTTGAGGCCATTCTGAAATTATAATATCCACTGAGAAAGATTCCAAATGGTAATATTATAAATCAAGCAAATGACATTTACATTAAACAGATTCATACTGCAGCATAATTTAAAAAAGCAGAATTGCCATTTTCATAAAGTCAAAGACAATCTGTTCCTCTGTAAAGAATAGCAGCTTGTCCACTGCATCATGCGGAATATTCATTCCCATGACATACACTACCAAAATGTCTATAATTCGCTCAGTCTTAGATATCCATTTGTCTGTAATTTTCAACTTTGAAACAGAATATCTCTCCAGAGACATTTAAAAACAAAGCATTAAAAGGACACACACTTACTGTTGTCAAGATGATAAATGTGTGCCATGGTCACTCAAGCAGTCAACACCTAGAGCAAAGGCAGTTCCTCCTCCAATGGATGAACTTTATGGGATACAACTAGTTGTACATATCAAATTGTGCCGAAGTGGTGTTAAACAGTCCCAGTAGCCATGAGAACTTGGAGCTGATTTATTCCTGATACTTGTGTAGATTTGGGTCTTGTAACTCCAAGTTCACAAGCCCAAATTTTCCACTCGCTTCCAGGTGCTTTGCTCTTGTCTGGGTTCATTGAGGAAGGTGACCCTCCACCTGCCTTGATGTTGTTTTTTCTCATTCCAGTTGCACCTTCTTTTCTTGGTCCCTCCAAGGGCACATTCCCTAGTTTTCCTCACCTCTCTCTACTCTGGTTTGAAAGTCTTAAGTGGGAAAATGGAAGCTGCCTTTCTCATTCCATTGGGTGCTCAGTTATGGAGTACTGACTTAAGCCTACTCTTGCAATATATTTAAGCCTACTCTTGCAATGTCAGGAACAAACTGGTTGGCCTATCACTGCCCTTATTCTATGCCAAAATACACACTCCTTCCTTTTAACAGTGCTCATCTTAAGAGTCATGACTTACTCTGTTATTGATTGTTGCCGGAATCAAAATAGGTTTCATCTACACAGTAGAACTGCTGAAATTCCCATGTTTTGCTTGAGGCTAATTTCAATACATATTTGCATTACTGACATAAAGCACTAGGGAGCAGGGTCCTTGGAGCAGGGTGTGAAGTGATTTATTGGTATTCCTAGCAGAAGAAAGAAGGCATAAACATTACAGAAAACAGAAAACACCACTGTACTGCTGTGCAAGATGAAAGTGAGCTTGAGTCTCAGGTCTGCTTACCATACCCCAACAGCAAAAAAAAAAAAAAAAAAAAAAAAAAAAAAAAAAAAAAAAAAAAAAAAAAAAAAAAAAAAAAAAAAAAAAAAAAAAAAGATGATGAGGTTTTGGAAGAGTTCTCTATAAACAGTGATTAATAGACGTGAGCATTCACTTTGAACAAAGGATGATATCAAAGAAATCTATAAACATGGTAAGTTTAGAGAAAATTAATAGGAAAATATTTATTTCCTATTTCAGATCATACTAGGTATAGGATGCTGTTAATGAAATGATCAGTCAGTTGGCTAAAAACAACTGGAAGTATTTATTTACGCAGTGTCTAAATATTTGGTGGAATATCTTGCCACAAATTTTCTAGAAGCTATAATAAAAATAGCTTAAAATGTTATTGGGTAAATTAATGTAAAAAATGTCATCTTTTATCTTAAGCACTATGATCTGCTATCATCTGAGTCAGAAAATTCCAGTGCCACAGATTGCCAGAAGCCTGGAAGACATACCGTACTTGGAAGACAAGCATCATTGCATGCTTGCTGTGTTACTCTTTCTTTCTTTCCTCAGCATTTGCTATTGGCCAGTGTAGGAGGAATAAGATAGATCTGCTGTCTCACTATGGCTATTTTTATGTATGGCTAGATTTCTTTTTAAAATACCTTAAATTTCACATACCTATAAAGATGCTAAATAACTGAGGGTTTAAAAAAAATGGGTGCAAGGATATGAAAAAGTAGCTTATTGTGCAATCCTTGTCTTTGTACAACATTAAAAGAGTGAAAATAGGAGTTAACACAGAGGTAAACCACTAACCTTTTTGATGTCTAGTAGCTTTGAAAGTAGCTATATGCAGCTTTCTGCTGGATCCCCATCCTCTCCTCCCACACCATCTGTGTGTTGTCCTCCTCTCTAAAACTGTATCTGCTGGCTTGCAAGAGCTTCTTCAGGACTGAGCAACACCCTTAAGTTTACAAAGAAGAGAAGATGATTTATTGAAGTGTTCGAATGAGCACTGTGTGCAGGGGAAATCATAGAAGCTCAAAAAAAAAAAAGCAGTTTGTAAGTAGGCAAATATTGATTAATAAGGCTAGGATTGGATTGAGGCAGTGAAGATTAAGCTGAAGTGAGTTACTGGAGTACTTGGAGGATATTGCAAAGTGATGTAGAGATAGAGTGCAAGGACTGATGTACATTTTAATGGTTTTTGGCTTCCTTATTTTTAAAGAAAAATACGTAATATATAAAATTCCAAAGAATTGATTTACAAGTGAGAAGATCAGCAAGCAAAAAGTTAGTCATAGTCTAAATGACCAACATTTGACCAACAAATGTTCAACCACAGAATAAAACTGGGGAACAAATACAGAACAGCATTGTTCTTCAAACTTTATTAACACAGTTCAGCTGTGCTACCCACCAAGCTGCTGGTAGTGAACTTTGAACATGAAAGCAGGAAAAAAAAAAGTACTTTGCCCTCAAAACCACAGTAGTCACCAGCCTTTTTCAAGAATCTCCAAATGACACCTTTGAAAACAATAGGGTACAGTATAGACTCCATGCAGCCACCAAATAAGTAGCAATGGTATGTGCTGAATAAACTGAATTATGACCCTACTGCACTGGGAGTACTCTTGATATCAAATATATGACTTTGGACAACCCATTTGCTAACCCTTGCCTCAACACCATTGGTATTTTACTCATCTCTCCATTCTGCGCTTCTGTCTCCAGAAAACCTCAAGTGGCTCAAAAATGCGACTTTTAAAATATGTCTAACCAACTGCTGTTGTAAGCCTTTTATTTCTCTAACAGAAGGAACATTGCAGGTTGTATTTAAGGTTTCTATTTGCATAGCATGCAGGTTGCATTTTATGAAACCCCTGATGTGTAACAAGCATGGTTTAGACAAGTTGAATGATTTATCTGATTTCAAGACAGACAACATTAAAGAGATGGACTAGTGAAATCATCAGCCGGAGATGCACCAACTTTGGCTAAGAGCTAAGACCTCTTGACACTTTTGACACTTTTTCTCCAGGAATGACTAGAAAGACTAATAATATATTCTAACTGAACTTAATTTATCAGTAAAGCTGTTTCAGCAGCAACAGAATAGTCTGACCTGTGCAAGGGATTAGGTTTCAATGACGTTGTTATACTTGATACTTCTAGAAGCAAAAAGCGCTTGACACCCAAAAAAAAAAAAGGGCAACAAATATATTAAGAAATTTAATGAATTCCATGGAAGTAAGGATTCAACTGAAGGAGAAAATAATAAATGTCAACAAATAAACAAACAAACATACATACATAAATAAATGTCAATGAGTAGTATGGACTATTATAGAATTACTTTATTTCTGCTTTTATTAGAATATCATCGTTAGCTTCAGTTGATTGTACCAGTGAGAAACTGGAAAATAAGGCAGTTAGGCCTCTTCGATTTATAATGAGATAAGAATTATTTAGAGATTAAATTTGGTGATTTAGAGATTAAGTTTGATGGCAAAGTGTTGGAAAGTGTAAACTGCATTCATACAAAATGTAGATATTACTGAGTAAGTACAAGGGTTAGTGCTTTTATTGGCATCTAAATTGGACATTATGTCCAATAACTAACATAAAGACAAAAGCACTGATCTCTCTGAGCTCAAAATGATGCCCAACAATGTTACAGGTATAATAGTAGTAGACATGGGTCTACCTCTGTAGGCCTCTATCTGGCCCAATTAACTCTGGACCCCATTGTATTCAGCCACTGAGATTAATACACAAAATTTTGAGAATACGTTTCTGCTTACAAATGGAAAGTCACTGGCAAGAGAAAGACAGTGTTTCTTATAGCACAGGAAATTTGGAGAGATGGAAGTTGCAAGATGCCACCAGAGGCACATCTGGGATTCTTACAGATTCTAGGGTTAGTTAATCTCAGCTCTAGAGTTTGTCAAATATAAGAATATAAGAATTTTTTAGAGGTTTAACATAGATGACAGACAATCTACAAGTATAACAAAGCTAAAAAGCATAGCAAAGCTAGAAATATAACTGAACTAAGAACACAATACACATATGAGAGCTTATGGTTAAGCCACAGATGTAGGGTACAGTGACCTCTCTCACCCTTTCCCTGTCCTTACAGGCCATTCCCCCAGGGTAGTTTTCCCTGGATTACTTTTGTCACACTTGAGCTGCACCAAGATGAATCGGGTTCTCGCTCACGGTTGGTGTCAGGATGTCCCTGCTGATGGGTGGATTGTCGGGGTCCTCAAGCCGGCTGACAGTGAGTCCGAGTCCACACCAGAGGCATGCAGCTTCCTTGCTTTTATCCTTCCTGGGCTTGGCTCATTATCCAATCAAAAGGTGTCAGACTGGGTACAAGCAGGCCCAGTGGCCTCAGATAGTAGCAGTGTGGTCAACAGTATGGTCAACAGTATGGTCAACTCATATCACTATTTATGCTCAACAAATAACCCTGTGCCAAGCTGCACAGTATCTGGATGCTTATGGTGTGGTCTGTGGTGTCACTTCTGTTTTACTGATGAGGTTCACCCAACACTCGTGGGACCTTTGGGAGGCAATAGCAACCCCAGTGTGGTGACTCTGGCCATAGTGCACCCAGGGTTCTTACACGCTTGAGGAGCAACCCCAGAGCAAACTCCTCTTCCACCGACTGGGCCATCCTGAGTCTTTGTCTGTGTGGTGTGTATCAGAAACTGAATGCATCTTTTATGCCACTAAATTTTGTCATGCCTCACACTTGACTAAGTTTTTTGAGCATTTTATCAGATTTATAAATTATTTCCCTCAATACTTAACTCAGATTTTTTTTAACCTAAAGTCACCTTGAATTATTTAAAATAATAGAGTGTTTTTACCTTGCTCAAGTGCTACAGTTGCTGGCAACAAAGAAATGTTAATGCTGTCTATCCGAGGAGAAATAAAATAATTTCTGAAAGGAGACAAGAGATTAAAAGGTGTGTGTCTAGGGTCAAAAAGCTGGTCAATACCTATGCACACAGACACGTGTGAACATGTCTATGTATACATGTAAAATAAAAAACATGGATAGAAATTTACTTTCACAGTCTTTATAGGAGGCTCGTAAGATACACATGGCAAGATTTTCCTCATTTCAATTGGTTTTAGCTCGGTCAAAAAAAAAAAAACAAAACAAACAAACAAAAAAAACCTTATGGATTAGTTGCTTATTCTCAGACATAACAGGGGAAGTCTGCATTTCTATTGCTAATGCAGCACCTCGTATGGAGGTAAAAATCTTCAATTTTAAGTGCTAGCTATTAAAATACTTTTAACAGTCCCAAGATCTCAGGTGATCATATTAAAGGACATCTTTTCATCACTAGTATAGTGTGCTTAATACAACTGTCTGCAGAACATACAAAGGAGAGGCCAAATGAATCACTGTGTTGCTCGGGAAAGCTGGAGGAAAATACTGGAGGGAAGCAACCTCTCCCAGACCATAGTTAAATAGTTTTTTGCGTGATTGCATTTGCTTGCTTCTCAAAAATGAGTTCATGCTGAACATGACTGATTTAAGTAAAAATATTCGACTATTTCTACCACTAACATCATGTATAAACACTTGTTCCTTCAGGCTAAGCTTTAAAAAAAAAAAGAAAAACTAATCAGAACTGGAACTGAAACCTTTGGGAATTATTGGCACAAGTGAAGCTGGCTGATCTTTTCAGCTTGTGCTATAGGGGGAATTGCCTTCTTCATCACCATGATCTACTAGGCCCAAAACACAAGGACAAAGAAGCACTTGTTTATAAGCACAATTTTGATAAGCCTGATTAGAAATGCAGATAGCAATAAAAGTAATGCTCGTTAGCTGTTTCCCTGCCCCAGTGTCCTCATACCTTTCCCTGGTACACGTGGCACTTGTCACTAATAGACAAATTCCGGCTATTGCCCCACTAAGTGAAAGTTGCTGATAGGCCTATTCCAAAGCCAAAAGCTTTTCTTTCAGCTCATTACAAAATTCAATAAACTTTAGTATTTCTTTGCTTTGTTTCAGACAGTTTTTACACTGACCACAAGCCTAAATGTAGTCTATAATCCCCTCACCAGAAAAGTCTGCCTTTTAAAGGATAACTTTTTACAATTTAATTAAAACATGTTCTGAGAGTTAAAAATATACTGACAGCGTATTCCATAATTGTTATGGAAGCTAAATGCTGCTGGAAATTTCAGGAGATCTTGACCCAATGACAGGTATAATTGATAAAGGCAAAATTGCATTGGGCAGGATGGTCACCTTCAGCACAATTAAAAGGAAATATTCTGGCATAAAAAAAGGCCACATGTATCCCTGTTCTCACTGCAAGGTTGACAGATTAATGAAAGGATTTCTAAGCAGTTGTAAGAAAACAGGTATTTAAGAATTCTGTTCCTCAGTTAACTTACTATTCATTTAGTGAATGATCATATCATATGTGTAAGAATACAATATTTTTTAATTCTTCACAGATTAAAATAAATATATATATATGAATGTTTCATAAGAGCAGGCTTTACATTCTGTGTGAAGATCTTTAAATAGAAGATCTCTGCCTATATATAAACATATCAGAGCTGTGAGTAAAAATGCTTTGAACTAAGAGGGCAAGGGGATGTTTTTCTTTCATATAAATTCTCCATTAGTAATCATCACGTTGTTCTCTTCTGAAACCCTGCAGTAAAAAACAATGTATGTTAATAAAAAAACAAGGTATGATAATAATATTAACTTGATATTCACTAGAATAAGCTAACAGTAGACAGTCTTTGGTTTGAAAGAGTTTGATAAGTCTTTATGCACATTCCTTGTATAGGAGCATAGCACTCCTTCTACTCTTCTGGTTGTATATACGATCAAAATATGCTATATGCCCATGCCCAATTGCTATGCTAATGCAAAGCGTCACTAAAAGGACTTATATTTATGCAATGAGACAAAACATTAAAAAAAAAAAAAACAACATTTTTCTTCATTATAGCAATTGTTTGCAGAGGATACATTTCTATTGTGTGAGCTCCAAGTCCAGGGAAGAAAACTGGTTCCTCAGGCAAATGGGACAGGGACAGTGCAGGAACTGCCTCACACACAGCTCTCCCTCTCCCTGCAGTGCAAAAACAACTGGCTTAAAATACTTGGCTCTTCGAATTCAAGCACGCCTATTCACAGTATTTCAGAAGCAGGGACAGTTAATTCTCTATGAAGGTAATCACTAGATCTTTTTTTTTTTTTTAGAAGAAACCTTTTTTTGTAGAAAAAAGCAAAAAAACACTGCACACAGCACATAAAAATGTTTGCTTGCACTTTGCATGTATAGAAAAGCTCATGGTAGAAAAAAATCAGGACTGTAAATTCTGAAAGCAGTAAAACAATAATAAATCACAGCTTTCTTTCAGAAGATGAGGCATCTTTTGAGGCTTTAATTCTGACCTCAGATTTGGGGAGGCAGGGGAAGGACCCTGTGCATGTGTTTGTGTACACTCATAGGTTTGGCTTTTGCTTTTTTACCATAATGCAAGAAGTCCCTGCCGTGTGTTTGCATTTGTAAAGCTATTTAACTTAAATTAGGCTAAATTAACTTTTAGAGTCAGTGATATTCCCATCTACTGAGGCTGTACAGAAAAGAGACTTGTCTATCTTGAAGCATGTAATCTGAAACTGCAAAGATTACAGTTTTCACTGTACCCCAATTAAGGTTATTTGCTTCAATACAAATCTTTGACACGGAGCAACCAAAGCTACCACTGCTCAGATCCCCATGCATGAGGAATAAATTATTATCATATAAACCCCGTACTGAAGATGAGGAGAGTGATTTTTAGTTAATTATAGAGGTGAGAAAAATAGATGAATGACCAGGAAATTAGGACAGTGAAAATGTTCTCTAACATACACATCACTCCAATACTTTACCAGGGTGCCTGGCCTGCAGCTGCTGCTTTTGAGAGAAGAGGAATGTGTAACTGATTCTAACAGATTTGTCCTGCAAGGAGTGTTCGCTGTTTAGACTGGGCTCTCATTTTTTACTGTTGTGACTTGGCACCATCATGTGGCCACTTTGAGTTTGTTCAATTAAAGCAAAAACTTACTTAGAAAACCTTGCAATAAATCAAGTAGATTAAAGCAATTTGTAAGTTGTAATTAACCAGGAATTAACTGACTTCTAAACACAGTGTCTTCCAATTGTCCTTTTTTCTGAGTCCACGCTCTATTTAATCCAGGCTTTCTTCATCATCTTTAAATAAAAAAACTGTTTTAGGCTGGAACAATGAAAGACATATTCTACATTTGGACTGGTATCCAAACCTTACCAATACAGTACAGAAATTGGAGTAATAAAGACAACTATCATCTTCTTCACTACAAGAATAGTGGAAATGATCTTCAGTAAATAACATAGGCTGGTATTTTGTTTTTACACCAGAAAACCTTAGTGTTGCAAACATCGAGAGGACTCAGATTTTCAGTAAATGTTTCCTGCATGTTTATGCTGTTTGAGTGTAAGGCATTCAGGTATTTCTTTCGCAAAGTTTCAGGGTCGAAATCAGAGGTGATGGACCATGAATGTAAATTTGTACTTTGACATGTCTACATATTGTTGTAGGAAGATATAATAAAGTTTTTTCTCAAGCATTTAGTGTGCCAAAGGCCCAAAGAACACTCACGTTGCTTGTAGAGAGGCACAAGGTTATGCTGACCAGATAAATGTCTTTTGTCACTTAATTCAGAGTGGAATAATGAGAAACAACATTAGCATTTATAGGAATGTATTTTCAGTATTTTTCCTTAAATATAAACATTTAGAACCCCTTCAATATTGAAGTACGGTTCATCGTAGTTCAGCACAGTATTGCTAAATAAGGTTCTGCCATTTTAATCATCAAAAATAAATCTCAGCTGAAATACTGTACCAATAGTCTTTAAAATATATGCAAGTTATATACAAATACAAAATTACACTACAAAACTTTTAATTACAGTCAGAATCATCTAAATATTTTGCAATAACCTGTACACTCAGACAAGTGTTCTGTTTCTAAAAGGACTGTAAGAGCAGCTGATGTAGCTTTTCAGATTCCCCAGGCTGAGGTAATGCCCACTTCTTTTTTACATATTGAATGTCAATCAGTCCAGACTCTTTGGCTAGTGCAATTCCCAGCAGACCGGTTGTTTTTTCTGGTTCTCCCAGTACAGCCATAGTCACAACACTGAAATCAAAAGAGGGTTGTTTGTTTAATCAAAACCAAATGAATAGAATTTTTTTTGATGTTTTTCTTTCCCTTCAAACATATATTTAACAGATCACTTACAACTAAACTGATTCCTTTCTTCTGTTTATTGACATATTGTAAAATTCATCCCTAATTCAAGTCCTAGTTAGCTTTTCAGGAGATCACCAGCTGCAACTCCTTAATGCAAGTGTATGTGGACAGAAAATTCTTCCACTGTTTCACAGCTTCCATAATCATCATTACTTGCATCATTACTTCACAATTATTTCAAGGTAAACTGGTATTGTGAGACTAGTCTTTTGGTAAATTATTTCAAGGTAAACTGGTATTGTGAGACTAGGTGAACACAAACTAGTCAAAAACATGCTTGTTTTATTTGTGACAATAAACATAATACATTGCTTTACATTAGTAAATATAGTAGATATAGCCACTGAAAAACAATCTCCAAATCTTCGTATCTTGACTGCCTTAAAGATTGATCCTGGCTCAACAAAGCTACTTTTGAACTTGAAGAGTCCACTGACTTTAGAGGGAACAAAGTTTTTTTTCTGTATATACAGCTGCTGTTTATCAGTGGAGAAAAGCTTTGTTCCCACTAAAACTGGTGGGCTGTTCAGACACTTGTCCCAGTATAACACTGTATCTGATTTTAATAAAAATATATTTGACTATAGCATAAAATAATACGTAAAAAGTGTAAAAAAATTCAATTTGCTATAAAGACTCTTTCTACAACTGAAGTAGTTTAAAACAAACCAAAAAACAAACCAGTAAAACCACATATACTTAGAAAACCAATTCTAGTGAAATTTTGAAATTGAGCAAGTCTTCACAAACTTTACTCAGAAGACAGATAAGATCAACATTTTATTGAAGAAAAAATAAAAATAAAAGTGTACTTACTTATCTGATGGAATAGCCTGCTTCGCCACAGGCAACAAATCGTTTTCCAGAAGGTCCCAAATATAAATATTAGATGATGCATCCAGAACAAAGAACACAGCAGGTCTTGTTAAAGCCCATTGAAGAGCAATAACTGGCTGCCCATTTGTGCTGTCATTCCACTGCAGGAGGGGATACTCTGATGTCATCTGGTGCAATCTGATACTTCCATCAGAACAGCCAACCTGGAGATACCACAATTGAAAAATAAAATACTGCCTGGGAAAGAAACAAACTATGCAGGACAAAACAGACAAGCCTGTTCTTGAAAATATCAGGCATACAAATAAAACAATTTGTATGATTCAAGTGAGAAATGTCTATATTTCAATCTAAGTAGTTGTGATTTAAATGTGATTGGCCAAACCCGAACACACCTGAGAACACACAGGATGGATCTGCTGCTGGCCAGGCAGACCCTGACAGGCTGTTTCAGGAAATTTATAAAGTTATAAAGGTACTAGCTAAAATAAGGTGTCCATGCATTTCTGTGAGCCAAATGCTCCTTCTTTCAAAGCAAAGTTCAAATATCAGGACAAAATATTTGTTTGTCAATCTGCCTGACAGATGCGAATTAGTAAAATAAACCACTTATCACATCCAGTTAAGTATTTTGAATTGCAAATCTTTTCTCAATAAGTAATTAAAGAAGTGACAGTGTCAATAATTTAAAATGCTTTCATACCAGAAAGAGTGGCTGTCCAAAAGGGGAGAGATCCATTGCACTGACGCTTACTGATCTTAGTCCACTCTGCTGGGGTCTGAAGAGCTTTGGAGGAACTTTTAAATTGTGTCTTGTACCATGGCCTACCAGGCCCTATGAATAATATAAAGAAAATAACAAAAGAAATCATTATGCATTTTCACTATTACAATAAAAAGTCAAACAATCCACACAGCTGCTGCCTTGAAAAATTCCTTAATAGCAAGCAAATGTGACTAAATTTTAATAATAGCCTCAAGCTACAAATTTTATATACACTGCGCTGATAAAAATTCAAGTAAATGTGACAGCCTTCAACACCAGACAATAACAGCGAAATTAATTTAAAATATTACTCACAATGTTTGTTCCAACAATGAAATGATTAGAAGAAAGAAACTTAATCGACAGTGTTTGTGGCATTCTCTGGCACGTATCCTTTGGGAAAAGGCTGGGAAAAATAGGAAAATACACAGGTAGAAGATGAGATAAATACATAGGAACTTGTCTCTGAAAGTTGTACATTACAGAAGCTCTTGTTCAAAAATATCTATGAACATCTCCAGAAAAAAAAACATGCATTAAAACACTAAAAATTTAGTAATAGATTGTTATATCTCCCATGACAGGAGTTTAACCACATAGAGAAAAAATAGCTTTGAGAGATATACATGCAAAATCTAAAGGCCATGTCTTACCTCTTACTCAATTCTGTAGTAGAACTGTGTACTAACTTCACTTTACCTCCAGGAATTAAACCTAAAATTACATAAAATAATTTTTAAACAAAAAAGACTTAACTACAGCTGATTTAAACACTTCATACTAATCAAAAACTCAGAAAACTAATCATGAACTACCCACACATAGATATATAGTTTATGAGCTATTATAAACCTAAAGCTAAGAAAAAAAGGAAAAACTTTATGTTTCTTACTAATATAAACTAATAGTTTATAATATGTAAAAATCTTGCATAGTTCAGAGTAATTTACTTCAGAATTCAAATCTAAAGACTTGTGATCTTCTGACAGACATCAAAGAAAAGATAAAGGGAAACATTTTCTGTTTAAAAACAAAGCTTACAAAAAATGAAGTCAATTATGTATTTATATATATATATAAAAGGTGTAAATATATTTATATACTAACATTTTAAAATAAATGTATATATGTAAATAATAGAATAATTCACATTCTTGAAACCCGAGAAGAAAAAATGAATGCTGGCAACAGTACAATTGTGTCCAACATACTTTTTCGAAATGTACCTCTGCACAGAAATAAATATCCAATTGAAGCAACTTTATATAGCCACACAATGCATAAGATTTTATAAATGACAAAAATGATCATAACTTTTACTATTCAATACAAAACATCACTGCAGTGTTTGTATGTGTATTTTAAAACATATCAGCATTTTCATCACTGCCTTTTCCTTTTAATAAAATATGTCAGCCCAAATTTGTTCAAAGAACAAGAAATATATTGTTTTTAATTGAGATAACTTAAAAGGAATGGACTTTGCTTAGGCTTTTATGGAACCTTTCATCTCACACCAAATTAAATAACTTCGAGAACTGACATGAGAACTGACATGATAACTATCAAAATGGAGATGCAGACAACAACAAAAGTATTACAAAATCTTTGTTTAAAGTCAAATAAAGAACTGAAGGACTCAAAGATATAAGAATCTTATAATCCTTGGAAAAGTTATCAGAGAGACACAGAAAGCTGCTTTACCACTAAGAAATGTAGCTGTCTGTGATGGAAACTGCCAATACAAGATTAGCAGGTGAAATTCAGAAACTAGCGAAGACTACACACATGATGCCTGACCTATGACCCAAAATATGTGTCGTATTCAGAATTAATTTTTATGTGAATAATTATGCCTATATCTGAACTGCTTGTCATTGCTGATCCTTCTTTCCAAGTAACTTCATGATCACAAAACTCATGCACTTTCTTCTATCTAATGCACAATACTTACCTAAATCGGTCTGTGAACCAGCTAAATCAACTTTCTGTAATTCAACAACCACCTGAAAAGTCAATATTCAACATTAATACACAATAAACATATACCAGCTTATATCTTTTTTAACTGGTTGTAAGAAAATATGAAATAACTCTAAAGAAATGTTTAGATAGACAAGTCTAACATTCCAATGATTACAGGTAGATTCTCCATCCTTGTCAACCACAGGCCATGCTAACACAGCTTGAAATATCTTCTGGATATCCCCTGCTGTGTTGTAAGGCAGAAAATGGGAAATTGCCTCCTGTACTTAATCAGTAGCAGGCACCTGTATAAGAAAAAAAGAAATTCTGTGCTTCTCACTATCCTTTCAAGAAGTGGGAGGCGCAGATCACTGGGCCAGAATCAGTTGCTACTGAAGTTACTTAGAGCTTTCAGGAACCATCTGAACCAAGAACTCCAAAAAAACCCAACAGAATTGCTATATTATATGGGACAAAGCTATATGAGAGAGAGACTGAAAACATCTTGTACAAAGTAAACATTTCAGTGACACTGAAAGATCAACAGCCTTGGAACTTCCTCGCCTAGCATATTTCAGAAAGGGTAATTTTATCCACCCATTTCTACATATTGCCTCTTGAACATTTATTTGATATTAATTATGAATGTGACTTCCCACATATATTCAGTACAGACTGATACCACTGTGATTCAAATAAAATAAAGTAGGCATTAGAACAGGATCTAAGTTTGTTATCCAATTACTAGACACATGTGAACATATCCCTGTGAGGCAGAACTGCAGATCACAGCATCACCCATATCTATATGAATTCATGCACCTGCTTAATAGTTTGACATCTTAACATTAAGGAAACAGGTTAGGGATTTTTGACAAGAATTCCAATAGTGTTGCTGTACTTTTCAGAAAGGCAATTCTCATTAAAAAAAGTGTGTTGTTATATTTGCAAAAGTGTATTATTGTTACAGCATGTGACGCTCTCTCCTTTTTCATATATATGTGTGTATATATAGATATTTATTACTCACCCACATATTGAGGATTCCATTTTCATCCATTGAAGCTATCTGGCATGGACAGTCTGACATTTCTACAGGAAGAAGCTAGCAATTTATATTTATACACTACCTTCATCTTAAAAGACACTCCTTTAAATCCTTAAAACATTTTAAACCTTTTCCAGGCTAATACATGCTGTGAAAGTTTTGTGTTCCCCTCAGTGGCAAAAAAAAAGGCAAAAGGACTAACTCTGCGCATGAAGAAAAAGGCATGAAACTAATATATTCTGCTTGCCTTGCCAAAGCAGCCAATGATCTCTTTCTGTATCTTTAAAATATGTGGATTCTGCATGCAACTGGGAACAAAATACATAGCGCAAATAGATTAAAGCTTGTAAAATCTGCATTGTGCAGCACATTTCATTGGCCTGTTATGGATTTTAAGGTGAAAATCTGCAAGGGGATTATTACAGCATGCTGCCTGAGAATTTTGAGGACTGAAGTCACTTTGCAAAAGTTGGTCATAAGAAAATATAATAACTAATGCAGGAACAACTGCAAAGTACAGTCACATACTATTTGTGTTATCAGATATAAACAATTTGCTCCACTGAGAGCTTTCGGGGGGATATTATAGAAGTACTGACCAACTCAAAGTAAGCTATAACCCCAAAACTCCTTTTAACCACAGAATAAAATAATATGGTGTTAAAAAAAAAGAAATTATAACAAACACGTAGACATATCTGTGGCAAAAATCACACTGAATGAACATGACAAAAATGAAACCAGAAAAATCAACATGGAGGTTGCATTTAATCATTTATATTCTCTACAGAGACTTTAAAAAGGCAGAATGTAATTATGAGTTGGAATATGGCTAGGATATATTCTTTACTAGATTACTAAAGAATGAATCAGACTTACTGATAATTTAAAGTGCAGTTTACATACCCTCCTGATGAGAAAGGCTTGAGAGCCTGTAATTCTGCTCAGCGTAGAGAGAGGTTAAGACAGGTTCCACGGCCAGTATAGGAGAGGTGTGATTTACCGAGTTTAGAACACCATCTGCAATTAACAATAATTAAAAGGTAAACGCTGTATTATTTTTGACAACAACAACAAAACCCTAATAATTTTTATGTTTATAGGAGCATTATGATTACACAAAGAATGAATGACAAATAATGAACTTCATAAACTATTTTGTAAAAGTCTCAAATATAATAGTGCAAAATATTTTCTAAATGATCAAAGAATCTATTAGGTGAATCAAGGTTTCACCAACTGTTTTTATTTTTCATTTTGCTGCTGCATCATTATGTGACAAAATGAGACATTTCATTAAAATCTCCCATTTGGGGAATTCTTTAAAGAGAATTATGCTAATTTTAAGCTCCGGAAGCAACAATAAATAATGGTTTGCTCAACAGGGAAGACAAAATTGAAAGACTGACTGTTTCAAGGCATGATTTAGTAGAAAGTAATTACACTTCAACAAAGAGCTCACCATAAGAAAAATTTTATTTACCCTTTCATAAGCTTTTAGAATATGTATTTACAGCAATTTCTATGTTAGATATTCTTCATTTTTAGACTTGTTCTGTACATTGAACTTAGGTAACTTAAGACTCAAAGTCTTAAATCTACCAAAAAAAACCCAAATCTATCAACAACCAACTAAATATGTTTTATGTCTACTGCAATGCATACCTTAGACCTAATATATCTTTTATGCCTGCTGCAGTTATATATGCTTATGAGATACAAGTACATACATTTAAATTTACCCTAATATTAGTGATTTGGTCATCTAGACAATTTTGCAGGGAAAACCTTGGTAACAGGCAAAGAGACCCACTGACTTCCATCACATTCATAAAATTGTCTTTGACACACCAACTCAACTGCAGAATCAAACAGTTTGTATTGGATAGCCTAATATGTCTTTTAGATGAACTTCAATAGCTTTTGAATTTGTCACTCACAGATTACAAGGAAGTTTACAGAAGTCGACATTATTTTGATCGCATACTAAGTGATGAAGTATAGAAAAAAGGATGAAACAATGTCAGGAAAATGTAAAAAGATGAGAGTAGATCAACCAAAAGCACTTTTAAAAAGTAAATTTTCTCTCAGTATTTATGCAAAACTAATTTAGTCTGAACTAGGAAATACTATGGAATGACTACCACACTATTTTTGCTGCTCTACTCTTCTACTATTAGGAACCTGGAAGGAACATTCTGTGACGCCCAAATTGTCCTAATGCTAGGGGTCTTGCTCACGTGGCAGGCTAGATGAAAGAACAAGTCAAGATCTTGCTTCCAAAATGTGACAGACATTTCTAGAGATACTGAACCAGGCAGCTCAAGGGCCCCAAAGCTCAGACACAGCTTCAAAATTCCTTCAATAAAAGACTACAAGTAAATCTATGGAAGTCAGAATTCCACTTACTGTATTATCCAGACTGCCTCAGATACTTGGACTTCATATCCCACCTTAATTGTCACACTATGCACTACTACTAGTTTACATGTTACTTGCTTGCAATCATGGGATCTGCAGAACTACTTATATACCCTGCACTGACAATATCATAAAAAGATACTCAAAAATATGTATGAAATTTCTAAGATTTTACATTCTATAATGATGATATATTAATGAACAATACATGAGCACAATTTTAGAGTACCTGGGTAGAATCCAGAAGCGATAAAGTTACATAGGCTGGATATTCAGAGGGGTGTAAGGAAGACATTCAAGATGAGGATTAATACAAGCAGATATCTCTAGATGAGCTAGTTTCCCATGATCTTTACAGGGAACTAAACCTAATCAACACAATCAGTTCAAGTGATCATCTACAGATATCTATATCAGAATGCTGAATAGGTCCCCAGTTCTCACAGAGCTGCATTCCACTGACTCTAACAGAGCTTATAAATGTATGTGCTTAGATATGTATCTTACGTACATGGACACCCCTAGGTTTAGGGGGCATAATTTGCAAACTGAATCCATCCTCTAAATGACTATGAGTTTTATAGTCTTAAAGTACTTTTTTTCTTTTCTTTTGAAATTCCTCCTTGTTAGTAAGTGGGTTAGATATAGATTAAAAAGAAATGCCAATTATGTTAAGACAGGTAACATGACTGAAATTGATTACACTAATGATTGCAAATGAGGCTGTGGGGTTGAATTTTAATATTAAAATGCTCCTTACAGTCTGCATCTGATCCACCTCTCCATTCTCACTGCTTGGTGTATATTTTATATTGGCTTGCATTCCTTTGCAGTCATTACTGATGGGTAACTTCTACTAGAATAAATATAATTTCTGATGAGGCTAAACTAGACTGTTGCAAAACAAATCTCTTAGCAGAATTTGTAGTGCACAATTGTATTGCCTGTGAGACAACAAATTAAAAGGTGCAGGTACTAACCAGTGGAAAATGTTGGAACTCTAAATGCCCACTCAGTTCCACCGAAGGTCACACGAAGGTGCATTCGTGAGTCTTCCCGAAGATCCCACACCAGCAACGAACCATCTGTTGTTCCAGCAAACACTAAGGTTGTTTTACTGGGACTAATGCAACAACTTAGCACCTGTTAAGCCAGGAAAAATTGATACCATTAAAATTAAGAAATAAAACGGTAACTTGAAGTATTTTTGTTCTTCCTTGTGATACAAATTCAGAAAAACTTGAAACAGAATCTGGCTACAGAAGGACAACTTATGTAAAATGGAAGTAGGACAGAAAATTTCCAGTAGGTCCTCGCTCTCTTTCCAAAACAATTGTTATAGCCCTGTCTGCTTTGCAGCTGTAGATAATTTAACTGCATGGTAAAAGCTTTAGGTAGAAATGGGTCCTGACAACCTTTAGTCCAGCATGATCATCAAAAAGATCTATTACCAAAGCAAAAAGTGGATGAGGGCAGGTTTTCCTTGCTCAGATAAATGTCAAACAATTTTTTTTTTAATATGACACCACTTGCTGCAAGACAGAAAACCAAAATATATACAATCAAGTCATTTATTCAATAGGCAATGACACAATGTTATTAAACCATACCTCCGAGTCACATATTAAAACTTTCTGAGGACTGGACGGCTGCCAGACATTCCAGACACAAATGATGCTCTTTCTGTCCAGCAGGGTAGCACCTGCCTTCTCAGGTAATCCATGAGCAGAAAGTAGCATCTGCCTCTGAACTTGAGACACATGCAGACAGGATATTTTGCGGTCTAAATCACACATAACAATAAAAAAAAAAAAAGAAAAAAAAAAGAAAGAAAAAAGGAAAGTTCATTGTAGTTGAAAAGACTAATAAGCTGCTACAGCAATAATCAAAGAAGTTAAAAGGTAACTAAGAAGAAAATATCTAGTAACAGTGGATTGTTTTTGATGCTATTTTGGAAAAGAGGACAGACTGGACAAGGAGTAAAAAAAACTGAAAGGATGTAGGAGGTAAAAATGAACAGAGCCCAAAAGTTATCAGGAATCTGGGCATAAGCAAGCCAATGAGAGTTTGATCTGATATAAACATATTCACTAAAAATTAAGTCTCTAAAAGGAAACAGAGCAAGGCCAGACTATAGAATCAATGTATACATTCTTCTGCTTCATCATATGTGTTCATGCTAGAAAAAAGCATGTTTATCATATTGTGATAGGTCTTCTCACCTGTAACCAGAGGCATTTTAATTTTGTTTTTCTTTTCATTTGAACTTTTACTGTTTGCAAGGGGAAGATATAATTCAAATATATCAGACTACATTCTCCCAGTACAGTAAACTTGCTTTATTTTTTACATTGGGACTTACAGCCAGGAAAAGGAGCCTAAATGAAATATTATTCCTTGGGAAGAGCCTTCATCAACAGATCAAGAAAACAGGCCCAGGACATTCCTGTATCATGGCAATCACCCCAAAGCAACGACGCTGTGATGTGCCCCATGTGAAACCCATCTGCACAGAGCTACAGCAAGACTAGAGGAATAAAAGGCAGTAACCTTTACATTGTCTTTGCATCCTGAAATGTGCTGCTTGCAATTCAGCCACAATAAAGAGCCTGGCACTTTGCATAAAAGGAAGAAGAACTCACATGTATGCTAAAAGGTGTATAATAAAGTTCCCTTACCATGAAGGAATGGTTGGTTAGTATTTAACTGGAAACAGCTGTCGCTAATAGACAGACTGGTTTGTCGAGATCTTAGTTTCCACCTGGGTTGTGTTGCAACTCGATCCTCCTCTAGCAAAACAGCAATCACCTTTCAAACATAATTATATTTACAGAAATCAAAGGGTCATCTTATCTTTCAGTTTTGTTATTTGTAGCTTGCAAAAGCACATGAATGAATTCAATAAAATTTTATCAACTCTTGCTAATTTTATATCTTTGCAAGTAGGGCTTAATACTGCTGTAAATAATAATAATAGTAAATAATACCCTCTTATGCAGAGAGATGAATCTCATTGATAATACGTATTATTTAAGTCATATAAATTAGTCAGAGCAAGTACTGCAAGTGATCTATCACACCGTATACTTATGCATACAGCTCCCAAAGGATATTAAGTACATGAGTTTACCTGGCAGGCAGACCGGAGAAAATTTGCTAGTCTTTGTGAATCAATTTTAGGTGTTTGAATACTATTCACTGGCATCTCCTGGCTCTTTATAGGACCTAGTAAAAACAAAAAACAAAACTAAATTTGAGGCTTCAAAAAAGAATCAAGCTAATGCAGGTGTATGTTGCAGCTAACGGGCTGCAAGAGCAACATAATTTTTAAGTAGAATAAGGATAAATTAACTTTTCTTCAGCAGTCACAATGATACATCAAAACAGGATCTGTTGGTCACAGCATCTCCTCTGATTTGATCCCATCTTCTTCCAAGAGAAACAGCATTTCAGAGGACAGAACTCTTTCTCTGCCCATTCATCAGGGGATGGGATCAAATCAGAGGATTCAGAGCGTCTGCAGCGCGTTGCTACTGGTACAATTTGTCTCACTTCGAATCTCGACAATAAGAGGGTTCAAAGAGAAAGTCTATGTGCAGATAACCAAACATGACTATGATTAAATTGTTCTTCACCTCCAGACACAATGGCACTTTCTCCTGGATGCTGTGTCCATTTCTCCAGTGTCTCAACTTCCTCAGTCTGAATGTCTCTCTCAATATTATCTTCGTTATACTGAACATAAGCCTAAAATAGGAAGATAACATATGGTTAAGGCAGCAAAGAATGACCGAACATAATTTAATAGGACTTAAATATTAAATAATTAATTGATGATCTCAACCTCTTCTGTTTGTGAATTCACATACTAAGGTGTACACAAAAGGTGTAGGCATTTTGGACACTTAGAGTAACTAGATTTTGTCCAGAAGTGCTAGACATTTTGCAAAAATACAGACAATCTTTTATTGTGCACAACTGCTAAGCCCAGCACTTCTGGAAGACAGCCACAAAGTTACAGAGAGTCCATTACAAAATAGGGAAGGAACAAAAAAGACAACTCTTCTCTAGCTGAGAAGGAGGAATATGGTGTGTTTGGCCAAAGAGATGTGATATATTGCTTTATGGTTGTTAAAGATGAGAGAGAAAAAAAAATATTATTTTACTGTCCTATTAATCTTTGTAACTTCCATTTGTAAGGAAAAGTATTTTCCAGAATAAGAATTAGCACTTTGACCATTTAAATATTATTGGAAATAGCTACCTACCTGTTTTGTGTTCATTCTACCAAAATTCCTTATATACATGTCATATTCATTTACAGGAGGCAAGTCCAGTAACGTAAAACTAACTGAGAAGTCCAGATCAATCAGCTGCAGTAGTTCTGAACTCCGTTTTCTTTAAAAAGCATTAGAAAAGAGAAGTACAAAAAAGAGTTAACACCAAGGATATAGTATTCTAAAAGAAAAACAACCTAGTATTGCACAGAACTACAGATTTAACGGCCACCTAGTATTGCACAGAACTACAGATTTAACGGTATGTTGACTCATATAGACTGTAACTGCACCAAAATTATATCATAGATAAATATATATTGGTAGAAATATAACAGGGCTGAGTTCTCATTTAATATGACAGAGATAATAAACCATATAATTCTCCTTTTCAAATACAGTCATTATATAGACAAACCCAAATTTTCAGAAGCCTGGGAACACCTTTCCAAACTACTCAGAAGCTCTCCCATGAGATAACAGCTGAACATTAAATTCTTCCTGCAATTAAGATGATGGCTAGTACTCCTGAATACATTTTATTATATAAGTTACCTCAACTGTGAGTGTACTATACTTTACAAGGACAAACTATAACAGGCTTGGTTTTGTTAGACTTATTCCAATCTGTTTTGAGTAACCTCCTAAGTTACTTACACTGGTAATAAACTGCCTTTAACCTGCACATCTTTAGATGCAACAGGAAAACAAATCAAAATAACAGTACTGCTAAAACATATTTTAAGCATATACATGAAATTCGTTTCTTTGCTCACATAGTCTTGTTTGTGAGAAAAAAATGGAAGAGTTGAGGTTGGCAAAAATTAAAAGTAATGAGGTAAAATTAGATCACAGAAGCCATAAATAAGGCAGGTAAGTTAATTTCTGTCATTCCAGAAATAGAAAGATTTGGCAGGTAACAGAAAAAAAAAAAAGAATTTCAGGTATCTCAAAGTATTTGATGTGACCATCTTGTTTTAAACAAAATAAAAATGTAGCTGGAAAAAATACACATCTGTCCTAAGAACTCATTTTCATTCGGTGTAGCTTGGGTCCACTAGACCAGTAGCCAGAGTCTTTTGGACCTACCATTTGGGGAAGAGAACGCTGTCCACATCCATAGAGATCTAATGCAAACTCACAGAAGTTGCTTCCTAGCTACAAGAGCAAAATTCCTAGCTTACTGAGACATTCCGACAAATTCTTAAATTAAACTAATTAGCCTCAGTATTAATAATACTGGTGATTCCAAAGTGTCACTATTCACTTACAGAATGCTCTCAGTTTGTCTACTGACGGCAACATATTATTACAGCCTTAAATTCCTCAAACTTCTTTTTCTATGAAAATGTTAGTTATTTTGACAGACTTATATAGACAGAATAGAAAGTTATACATATATGTACTTATCTATTCACTCTGTATACACTTGCATGAAAGTTATTTGAACTATATCTGATGGCTGGATTCCTTTGACTGGCCTTTAGTTTCCTAAAGCTCTATGATAAGCAGAGTGGCAAGCATTTTAGAAGCTAGTTCTTCAGAGAGATGCCTTCCTGAAGTTCTTCCTCTCCTCACTTTCTAGAGAGATGAACTCACATAAAATTTAGGTATATAAATTGAGGCAAGAGGAATTACATAGTCCAGTCAATAAAAGCTCTTCTGTGTGAGGCCTATTCACTAATGTATGTACAAAGCAACGAAATCTTGTCTTATCAGTAAAACTTACTATTCTTGCTTTGTGTAAGATTGATGCAACTCCAATTGATGTAACTGAAAACTGGAGATATATAATATTAAGACTCACATAAACTACCTAAAACTGCAGCTCCTAGTAAATTCTACAAGACACAGGCACCAATTTGATTCTTTAACATGAAGCTATCTTAGATGCCTCAATTTTAGATCAGTTTTAGATCAGTAATAACATGTTTTTATACCAACTGGTGCTATTCCCCAAATAGCATATTCCATTTTGGCAACGGAATGTACCCTATAGAGCCTTGATTATTTCAAGAAATTACAGTTGTGCAGAGCTCTAAGTGTAAATAAAAGGCTTGCTAGAAGTCAACGTCTAATTAAGTGACTGAAGGATCATATAGAGACATGACCAGGCAGGGAACTCTGTAATAAATTGTTACAGATAAACTGATATACAGACACATTTCTTTCATAAAAATTTAAAAGCTGCAAGTTTATATATTTCACATATCTCAAATATCATGAGAAGGTATCTTACATGATGAGTTGCTATTTTGTGTATGTAATTTAAAAGACACTTACTTTTGCTTACTAGCCATGCTTTGGCTAATTTGTCGTTGATTTGCCATTCCAAAATCCATGAATATTCCACAAAAAGAGCTTTTGGCAGAAGAATATTGTGTTTCTATGATATTATAAAATGTTGTATTATAATTCACACTTTATAACACATTAAAATATAAAGCAGCAAGTATAAAAAGCAACAGATTCATTACCACAGGGCTACTAAATGTTACTAGCCTGCATGCTTTATAACTTATAGCACAGGACCCATGCAAGAAGCTTCTTAACTTTACTAATAGAATCACAGAATTAAGGTTGGAAGGGACCTTTAGAGATCATCTAGTCCAACCCCCCTGCACACACAGGGTCACCTAGAACATGGGGCACAGGGCTGTGTCCAAGCGGGTTTGGAAGCTCTCCAGAGGAGGAGACTCCACAGCCTCTCTTGGCAGCCTGTTCCAGTGGCCAAGCTTCTTCTCTTACTATGCTCCTTGTATTAGTCAATTAGATAAGAATGACCTCTACAATTTTTCGATAGAAGGCTTTGATCCAATTTCTTCCTCCTTAAAACTGTCAGCCCTCTTTTTCTTCTGTCATTAGGAGGTCTCTGCTTTCCCTGTACGCAGCACATCTTCACAGGCAATTTAAAATCAGATCAAATTCACCCAGTCTAATAGCTGCTGGTGCACACTACACCTCTACACAGGAACCGGTCACTACAGCTGCTGGAGAACCTTATCAACAGAAGCAAAGCTAACAGCCTTGCATGAACATGCAAACCAGAAATTGTTGCTTTAAAAGCAATACTTTGTGGGCCGACTACAATATCCGATATCATCCTGATTTTGCACTCTGCCCTGGCTTGGCTATAACTGACTTCAGGAGCTATTTCCTGGCCGTCAGAACTGACGGTGTTTTACTTCCTCAGAGAAAGACTGTCTTCTTTAGGTAATACTTCTACTTTGAAGCTTGTAAAATTACTACAAGAATGGTCTGTGACTACTTTAAACAAAATGAAAACAACTTTGTTAACAAGATGGTTGGGTAATTTACAATAAATAAATAGATACTCTAATTCTTAATTTTAATACCTGCTTTTATATTAGAATTCTGTATCATTCATTAGATTGATATTGTTTATTGGACTCTAGTATTGATTCTGTATTGTCTATTAGAGAAATAAAACAAGAAATGCATATATTTTCTGCAAGAAAATAAATCAGTACTACAATATATTGGCTTTTAAACAAAAGCACTTAAAAGTTCTTCTATCCTTACTTGTAAGACAAACTTCAATAATAATGCATTTCAAAGGTCAAAAAGAGTCTATTCAGTACAGTGTAACAACCTGAAAGCTGCAAGTCAAGTGAAACTCCAAAAATGCTGCAACCACAGCTCTACTAGAAATCCTATTGTTGCTGTAAAGACTTGCAGGGAAAAAAAAAATGTTGTTTTTCCAGAACTCTACACTAGTGTGGAGTAAAAAGCTGTATTAAATTCTATTGAACAGTGTCCTGTATTATCATTCACCTGAGTGGATTGTGCAAATCAGAGAGTTGCAGTCAGTTAAACACATAGATCTGGCAAACACAGAAATCAGATCAAATAAATATAAAACTGCAATTTTACAGTCACTTTTCGGGGAAAAAGAAAAAAAGTAACATAATACTTTAAAATTAAACACAGAACTTCAAATTTAAATAGTATCTATACTTTTCTCACCTTCTTGACCTGAGCTGTGGCTTCAATCCTACTTCAAGGAAAAAGGTCAACACTTCTCACAGGAAAACCCAAACTGTTCTAGTACTCCTCTATCTTTCAAAATCCAGATTCCCCCACCTTCCTCTTACCCAAAATATTAAATGTTAATCTGTAAATTTTTATACTTTACATTTTAAAGGATTAGTAATGTCTCTGAATCATTCTTTAGCTATGTGAAAGTTACAGTACTTACTCACAACCTAAAGTGACTCATTCAGAGTACCAGATTTTTGCCTTAAGGCAGACTTTTAGAAAAAGTAGCCCGTTTACTCCCGAGTTTTATGTGTTACTCATACATTTCATAGAAAAGGCCAGTGCCTAGTCACATACCCATGATTGGTTGTTTGTCTTCATTTTTCATTTCCTTTGGCGGTGAAGTAAAAATTCTATCATTTTCTGCATTAATTGCTTTTTGAATTTCCGCAATTTCTGATGTTTTGGAATCAAAAATCTCTCTTACTTTTTCTTTTTCAACTATTTCTTCACTACTATTGTCATCTTCATCATTATCATCAAAATCATCCTCATAATCCTTTAAGAAGAGAAGACTTTTAATAAGTAATAAACATGAATTACGTAGCTTTTATTTTTTCAACATGTTTTAAAGACATTACGAAATTAATTTCCCATAAAATTCTTGCACAGATGGCTACTACTCCCCTGACTGAAAAGCTTTTAAAAATAACT
Organism: Nothoprocta pentlandii; assembly: GCA_013398315.1. NCBI lineage: Eukaryota > Metazoa > Chordata > Aves > Tinamiformes > Tinamidae > Nothoprocta > Nothoprocta pentlandii. The sequence goes on along the minus strand of VZSG01000013.1, from coordinate 948,659 downwards.
ATTTGATATAAAGGGGAAAAAAAATCTGTCATAATTTTAATCAAGAAAAGACAATCTCACAGGGTTTTTTTCCCCCCACTATCTCCCACAAATCCATTAAAAAAATATCCTAAAGTAGGACTTATAAAGAGAGGAAATGATGATGGTTTGTAACATACATGTGTCAGACATATAAAAATATTTATCTGCTAGTTTGGAGTTAAGCTGCCTTTTTACCGCAGACACAAATTTATCTAGATTCCAAACCATCTGTTTGTAAATCCATGGTTATGGACGTGTTGTAATAATTCCTTGAAGCATAGCTTGGACATCGCATCTCGTGCTAGAGGAGAAATTTAATACAAGTGATATGAGCAAGCCTTAAAAGTGCTTCTCTCCCCTGAGCCCAAATAGAGACAGTACAGTGACTAGCTCTGCTATGAACACTGTACCTAAGGTAAGTGGAAATGAAATCTACCTCAGTTGAAAAAAAAGGTCACAGTGGGATTAGTTTGGGTAGGAATGAAAGTACTTTAAGTTCCTTGCGATTCAGCTGTACACAAAATGCTAGGCCAATTATCAAAATACATTAAAAAAACCCATGTAGCATCCTGTGTGTTTTATTTCAGTGAATACAATTGAAATTATTTCCAAAAGGCAATGTTTTGCTTATACTTACTTCAAAATCATCTTCATAATTTGTTGAAAAGTTATCAAACCCTGTATCTGAATCTTTTTCCTAAGAGAGTAAAACAGATTAAGCCACTATATAATCTCATCAAAAATTAAATATTTATCTTCCAAATATTAAATAATACATGCATGCATTTCAAACAACTTTATTTCTCAGAAATATGCGAAAATAGTTTAGAATATAAGTAGATAAACATACTCCATTAAAAAGTATCAATAATTTATATGAAAGGATAATGTAAGAACATAAAACTTTCTATGGGAACACCAACTGCCTTTCCAAGAGTATTTTCATTGGAAAAAAATACTAAAAAATGCTGTTGCTACAGTTTCAACAGTACACAGCCATTTTCACAATGTGATAACAAGAACATAACACTGTTCTACTTTTTAGAGGATGAAGATTTTAGGGTATAGAGAAAGAACAGTCTCAACATATGAGTTGATCCAGGATGACTGTTCAGCACAGTGATAAGAGCTGTGCAGATCAAATCCAAGAATATGCTGAAAAGCTATTTTTTCCAGAAACAGAAGTATTTATGTCATGCATTACACAAGACACTGATGACGATTCACATTCAAGACTGCATTTGACACTGGCAACATATGCCTGAGAAAAACTAAAGGAAATTGAAACAAAGGGTCAGCTGCTAGAATGAGGAGAGGAATGAAGAATCTGACTTGAACAGCTCAACAAAACTAAGTCAAGAGCAGTTACACATGCTTTCTGCAAGCTCACTGGGGAGAAAAAAAATCCCTGAACGATTATTTGAGCTAAAATGCAGTATGAAAGCAAGATTAATGAAGACATCTTGGAAATCAGAAGAAGGTTTCTGATAGAAGTTTATATGTTTTTGAGAGATGTATAGCTGCACATAGCAAAAGCATATTGAAAAAGATATCTTTAGTGGGCAGTTGTTCAGAATCTACTTTCTCCCAGATCAAGCCCATAATCCTATAATATTCCAAAATATAATTTGGATTTGGGGAAATGGTTACAAATTGTTTGAAATAAGGTAAAAATATGTTAAAGCACTTCATGGTAAAGTTGGGTTGTATCTGCACAACTGGCCCAGATCAACACAGGCCAATACACTCAGTACTACAGACTGAAATGTGCTGAGAACGTGCATCTGTTGGTATCTGTCCATTTAAACATATAAAAATGCCCTTCTCTTTCTTATGGCTTTAAGCAGTATATATGAAATACATAACTAGGCACATTTTACTTAGCTTATACTACAATTTATTTGTCTGACAGCTGTTTACAGAAAGAAATGATATACTGTAAATATATGTAGATGATTTGCTACCTATAAGCCTAAACTCTTCACACTTGCTGAATTTTTTTAAGCGAAGATGATACTGAAATAAAAGTTGAGTTTATTACATGGTTAGCAAATTTATAAACAATATATTATAATATCCAAAACTAAATAGTTTTACCGCTTGTCTTTTGTCCTCTTTTTCCTTTCCAATGTTTTTTCCTTTATCTTTTACATTCCTATGGAGCAAATACAACATATTTTTTTATTGAAGGAAGTACTGTGTTTAGGGGGAAACAAAAAAGCTATTTTTGCCTGAAAATGAAAGAAAGAGTAGAAATCAAGCAGCAAAGTGATTAATAAGCTGAGAATTACAAATTCTCAATATAATACCCATCCCACATAAAATCTGAAGAAGAAATGAGGGTTAATAACTACCAATCCCACACGTTTTCTAGTTTTAGTAATATCTACAGCCAACCAAAGACTGAGATGGGGTTGGTGTAATGGCTTCTAAAGCTGTAAATGATAGACTGACTTTCAATTCTGGTTCTTCCTTCATGGATTTTACTCATGAGGACAGTACAACCAAGCTCAGAGAGCGTGGCAGAAAACCAAAAGGCAGCTCTGTCCCCTAACAACTTATTTCATTTCTTAAGCAGAGAATAAGACTTCAAGAAAAGAAAGTTCTGGCTTCATAAGCAAAAACGTGTTCATATATACTGCTGAGAGAATAGACAATACAAGCAAGGAACAACCGAAGTATAATTTGACTGATTCCTCATGTATCAGATCAAAATAATTCAACAATAATGACAACCTGAGTCTGAAATAAGGTTTGGGGACTCACAAATCTGATCACAGATGGTCAAATATTACTGCTAAGTGATTTAGTGCTGAGTTTTATTAACAGTTATTGCACAACATATGCTTATTTTAAAGGTATGAACGTACCTTATGTGCTGATGGCTTGCTTCCCTTTCTTCCTGTTGACTCCTCTCCTGTTTTTTGTATTCCCTGCTCTGCAAAGGAAGTCACAACATTCCTATATCAAAAATACTAGGAAAAAATTCCATCTATTAATCAACATTAGAATAATCTCCTACCAAAACAGCTATGATAGGCAAAGAAGGTAAATACCAGTAACAGACATGTAACACGTAACATGAGCTACTCCTGAAAATATTAAGTACTTGTAACTACAGATTGGCTATGTCCCTTTCTACACTGCACTTCTGACAGGAAAGAAAGAGAAATAATCTTGTATCTTTTCTTTTCCTCTATTTAACCCTTATAATGCTTAAGAACCAGAGTAAAATCTGTCTTTATCGTGAAATAATGTCAGATTAGTGATACACAAGTAGCAGTTCATAGTCTTTTGAAATCAGTTGCAGAAAGTTAACATCTCTATGGATTTCCAGCTTAATCTCCACTTCAGAATCTAAGTAAAAATTTCAAAATCATGGCATAAAGAACTTAGTGAAAAAGATGTTTCTAACACATAGACAAGTTTCTAATTAAAATATCAAGGGTGGAATCAGCTCTGGGTTACAATACTAAAATGCAGTTGTAACATTTTTAGTCTGAAATTAAAATAAAAATATACAATCCTGGTATTTTGATTGTCTAACTGGTCAATGTATGGATAAACATTAGCAGTCACAGTTAAGTTATAAGTTGTTACTTTTAAGTCTTAGGAGAACTAACCCCAAGATCATACTTCTTTCTTTCACTTTCTTCACTTCTTACTTTTTCATTCGTTTCTGTGGGTCGCCTTTCCCTGTCTCCACGAGAAGATCCCTCTTTAGATCTCTTCGATTTACGTTTTTCATCTTCATTTTCAAACAATTTATGACTTCTCTCTTTTAAGAGACTCTCTTTTCCTCTCCTAAGAGAATGTTCTTTTTTTCCTCTGTGTCTCTTTCCTGTCTCTTTATCTGTCTCTTCATCTTTCTGTAACTTGTGACCATGTCCACTCTCTTCAACTTTGTATACTAAATATTTGTCAGTCCTAATTTCACCATCATCATCCTGAAGGGGAAAAGAAAGAGAGAGAGAGAGAGAGAGAGAGAGAGTTATTAAGTTCTCCAAATCCATTTTATCTTGGAAATTCACCATTCTAATGGTCAAAAAATTGATAGGTAGTTTAGGCTCCTAAAGTATTTACCAGCACAGATCTTCCATCCCAGTTCTTAATCAGATATGACGGCTCAGCATTTTTCAAATTAACATAACACTTGGGATTATGCGATACATGTCTGGGACACTCCATACTGTACTACAGGAAAGTCTTTGAATTTGGTATTCTTTAAGTAAATTTAATCATTTACTAGGTATTCTGTCACAAAACAGGATGCATACTTACAATTACCTTTCTAATCAAGACATTTGCTGTCCAAAGCGGTACAAAAATGAGGCAATCTTGAATGAACATGAATGAACTATCTGCTTGAGATAGGACAATAGAACGGTTCCATGACATCTTGCTGTTGTGTGTTCCATACACAGGTAAGAACTTTAGTCTAAGCATATTTTGGATTACTTGGGAACTGAAGTCTGATTGAATTTCTCCATTATTTTACCATTTTAATTTTTCTTAATGAGCCATTTAATTCCTTTTGCTTCTTTTACCTTCCTTCCTATATGTCTTCTTTCTTGACCGTCACCTCTTGTTCTCTCTTCTTCTAGAGAATATATGTATAAATTAATAAACAGCTTGTATTACAAACTCTGTACATAACCAGCAAGCACGTAGAAAATAATATTTAGTGACACAGGCTTTCTTCCATAAGAATTCTGTCTTAAACCTCATTCAATAATAATAATAATAATGATAAATAATAATATATTTATGATTATACAATTTATCATTTTTCTATGGTCTGGATTTACTGAAAAGTATTAATAAAATATTCTAAGATTCAGTTGAAATAAACTTCCAAAATTGATTTTTCCTGGTTTTTGCCTGAATGATCTCTGCTCTTTATTACTTTAAGAGTAGTAATACATGCTATTAACTTCAACAATCACCCTGCAACTTTGTGTTTCAAACAGATCCCTCAGCAGAAAATGTCTAGGCAGGAAGATGATCATTTGTTTGAAGAGAAAAGAATTAATAAAAACTGCAAATGTCACTGCCTCTTTAGGGGAAAAAAAACCAGCATCAAAATATCATAAAAGCACTAAAATAAAACTAGATTACCATGAGATTCGCCAAAGACACATGTTTCAGCGTATACTCAAACTCACTTGTCTTTGTATCCTCTGTATAAGTAGGATATCGTTTCAGAATATTTCTGTCTAAACATCAAAGGAATTATTTCTAAGCATAAAATCAATGCAAAACAACTTACCAAAATGATGCCTGCTTTCTCTTCTTCTGTGATGTTCCTTCTCTCTTCCCTCAGATGATTTCAGCTTATTTTGTACATGTATTTGTTTTAGCCCATGACTCCTATGTTTTTTATCTACTTCGCTCTCATTTTTCTGGTCTTTATCTTTTCTTACACTGTACCTTTCCTTCTCCAGACTTGATGCTCGAACTTTATCCTTGTAGCGTTCTCTGTCCCGTTCTCTGTGGTGTTCTTTTCCCCTCTCTCTCATTTTTTCCCTGTCTCTTTCACTAGATTTAAATCTCTCTCTTTCTCTTGTTCTTTCTTTGCTCTTCCCTCTGTCTTTGTGATCATATTTATGAATATCTGTGTCATAAATATCCTTCTCCCCTTGCAGTTTCTTTTCATGGTGCTTTTTGTCTTCATTTGGACTATCTGACATTGATGTCTGAAGTACAAAAAAAAAATCTATTAGAATGCAGTTATCTATTTTGATAGATTTATAGTAAAAAGAGCTAATAAGTGAGATTAATAAGCTGCACTTTAATGTATTTGAAAAAAAAAAAAAAGAAATAACTGCAATCATGTGTTATGTTTGTTCTCCTTGAGTTGCCTTTAGAATAGCTTTTACTTCAAGAAGTAAAAAAGAAGCAGGATACAGCACACAGAAGTTAGGGGGAAAATGGCCTAGCTCCAATCAGGCTGCTACTCTTTCCATTTTGTTTAAGTCATAAGAGATTGCACTTGAACCGTCCTGAAGCCAGAAGCGAAATGTTCACTGATTTCACTACATCCACAAGTTTGGCTGTTTGTTTAATGCACAATAAACAAGGTCATTAATAATATTATTACACCCTTTCAGAAAAGGGAATTAAACTTTAGCCATCTGTTTCATCAGAAATGAAAGCCCAAACACGTCACTTCTGTTGATGACAAAACTTTTAGGCTTTGATATTATTGCCTTATATTACAAGGAAATAGGAAATATTATTGAAAGAAAGAAAAAAAATTGACAACATTCTTATCCTGCCGCACTGCTGATAAAGCAGTGGGCAGCTGGAGAGAACAATTGACAAAATCTAGAAAACAGATGAACAAGTAGGATGCCTGCAAATTATCAAGACAGTAGTGAAGACCTGCACAAGACACAGAAAGCAAGCCAGACATAACCAAAAACAACTTTAAAAATATATATAGCATAAAATGAATATATAGCAATGTTACTGACAAAAGACTGCATGCAACTTTGGCAGACAACATAACTAACCAGGTTAAAGAATATGGCAAGCATGACAGATGATGCTAACAAACATAGTAATGTGTCACATAGGAAATGGAGAAAGTGCAGAAAAATGAGCAATGACTTGGATTTGCGTGGCCTGCAAATCAGGGTCTGTTTTGTGCTGTGTAATCAGGAATACAGTGGTACTTTTCCCATCAGCCTGAGTAAGAAATCTGTATACTACTTTTACTCTGACCTGTGTAGCTAAACTAGGTTGAATGGGACAGTCTCCTAATATACTTGGACTAGACAGATTCCAGAACTGTCAGCTGTGGCAAGGAAGTTAACAGCTATATATTAAATGAATATGAATAGTGACAATCTTGGAAGAGTCTGGAGTACTACCAGTCAACCCACTCTGTCTACTATTTCAATAAATTCCATTGTTTTTTAATATAATTTACTATAAATATTAATAAAAACAAAATATAATTACCTTAAGATGCTTCTTAAGTTCTTCCGATTTCCAAGTGTCTTCTTTAGTTCTTCTCTGGAAAAGTCAGAAAGCCAATGAAAAATGAATTTGTAGTGAGAAATAAATCATTTGACAGCTTTTACAAGGAAAGGATCCAGGCATATATGGTAAATACCACTCGATTTTGCTATGTGAACATTAATTTCATTTAGTCTTAACGTGTTTTCTTACAGTGTTCAAGATCTAACTGCACCTGGAAGAGACCAGAAGCTCAAACTTCTACTGGAATATCCAGCTCTGTTCACACACGGTCAACAGCCCTGAGGCAGCACCCGGGACAGATGACAGCAGAGCCCTTCAAGGGAAGCTCCAAACTCCCCAGTTCCACAGTGACAGTCACTCTACGATATTACAGATGGAACAGGTCTGCACTCTCCTGCTCAGCCCAGGATCGTAGCAGAGGTCACTTGGGAAAGGATCTACCCATGTCTTGCAATGCAACCTCCCGCTTTGATCAGATCTCACCTCAAAGCCCTGACCTGGGGTGAGTTTTTAGTATCTCTACAGTTGGACATTCCACGGCCCATCAGGGTAACCCATCCCCGGGCTCCACTGATTTTCCTAGTCAAACAGGCAGTTCAGGAGGTTACGTTCCTTCTATCCCCATTTGCAGAATCATTCACATTACCTGAGACTACTAAAGAATTTTAATATATTGAATACATTTAACTACTTCAGCAAAGGATAATGGTAATATTCAAAGGAGTAAGACCAGATCATACATATTCTCAAATTTCAGGCTTGATTAAGAGTTACTAAAGATTAACAAAATCATTGCTAATGAATATTTGAAAGATAAGCTGCATTGATAGGAAAAAATAAACATATGGTGCCCTTTTTGTTCAATCATAATTTGAGAACAGCATTTAAAAGCAATTTTAGCTTTTTAACTATTCTTTACTGAAAAAGTCTGGTCTTTTCAAACTTAAGTTTTTATAGAAGATTATAATGGACTGATGGATGTTGGGGCAAGTTGATTCTAAGTACCAAGAAGCTAAATACAGAATAATAAAAACAAAACAAACAAACAAAAAGTGATCTTTAGGATGGAAGTTTTGCTCTCTTCTGATCTTTAAAAGAGGGGGGAAAAAAAAAGGTCTCCTCTGTAGAACCCTAGGGGAGAAACTAAAAACAAAGATGTCAATTTTCCCAAGTGAAGTTTTGTCTAACATTTTAACAAAGTCTACTCAGCTCCCCCATAGACCTTGTATGGGAATGTAGAGTGGAAAGGAAGCACAACGAGGGGCAATAAGCAGACAAGAGAGAAAATTAGACAAACAGAAAAGAGAAACCTTTTACAGTGCTTAAAGAAACTTAGTGTCTTTGAAATCACTGTCTCTCTGTGAATAACTAGGAAATGCCATCAGTCATTTGACCACACAAAAAGACAATTTAAAATTATATATTTAAAATTAAACTTAGAAATTACCTCCAACTCAAACAATTCTCATTTCATCAAACAAGAAAGAATAAAAAACATATTTAAACTAAGTAAATACTACTGCTGAGCTGTCAGGCATTCCAAGGTCAGATCATGGCTCTGCAGCAAACTGCTAGATTTTTAAAATCAGAATTTTTGAAGTGATTAATCATCTTCTGCAACCTGAAGGTTCTACTCAATTTGATTTAGCACAGTTTTTTGGATATGCCAGGCTCAACATCATCTAATCCATAGTTAAAAAGCAGATGGGAGAACTTGAGTTCTGCAAGTTCCAATCTCCTCTAGGACATGAAATCATTTTAACTCAGGCAAAACTTAATTTGTTTAATATCTTCATTAAGCTTTTTAATACAGTTAAATATGTATTATTATTTAATACATAATTATGTCTTGATGATCTTTTACCTCACAAGAGGGACAAAGCAGTGCTAGTATAATTAAAAAATGTAATTAAATGTTGCATGCTTGCATTTCTACTGAACTTTAATTTCAATTCAAAAGCGACCATGGCACAGCAAATTAAAATACTAATCAGCATTTTCTCAAACAATGCAAATACTAAAAATCTGAATAAACAAGGTAAAAGACAAACATGCTTGAGCAATTTTACAGATTATCTTTCTAGCTTGTAAAAATAAACAGCATAGAGCCTACAAGGGTCTTCAGATTAATATCTAATAATGACAACCAACAAATCAGGGTATTTTTTGCTCAGAGAATTAGAGATGTAAGCACACTTAAAAAAAAAAAAAAAAAGATAAAAAGATTTATCAAAGTCGTGCACTCGTCTGCTGCTCTGAGCACCTGGGCCCTGAATGGGCTTCAGGGATCCCTTCCCTTCCTCGTAGCTAAGGTACACGAGAGCTCTCATCTGCTGTAACAGGCACGGCAAAAACACCCTCGCGCACAACGTAACTGCGGGTGTTGCTGCCCCTGCTCCCCCTCACACAGGCCACAGTGTTGGACTAGCCAGGCTCTAGAGGTCCCTTCCAATCTAAGTGATTCTGACAGCTGCATAACAGGCTTCAACGTGTGGCCTTGACTAACCTACTATATGAGATACTTAATCCAGCCACTGTATTTGCTGTTCATGGAGGTGGCCATAGAGAGTCGATCACAAATAAACTGTGATGTTGAGATTTGCCCCACAGCGATACTAAAATTTGTGGTAAAGTGATCCTATAGTTTTGTTTTTCATTAAGAGCACGCAACACAAGAAGTGATGTTAATAGATCTATTTGAGGGATGGTTAGTTTGCAGCACTATTAAAGTTTTATAGACCAAGACGCGGGCAAAACACAAAACTTCGGGTAAATACAGAAACAAGGGAGAGCCACGGGAGGGGCCATCGTTAAAGTCGCGGATGGACCGCAGGGGAATGAGCACCCTGAAGGAGGCCGCGGCAGCGGGGCCTGCACCGGGCCGGGCGGCTCCGCGAGCCTGGGGCGGCTCCGCGAGCCTGGGGCGCCCCCGCCGCGCCCCCGTCCCTCCCTCACCTTGTCGCTCTCCATGGCGGGGCGGGGGCGGGCGGGTCGCTAGGCGCGGGCCCCGCCGGGCGCCATTTCCCGGCGCCGCGGAGCCGAGCGGAGCGGAGCAGCCGCGTCCGAAGCGCCTAGCAACGGGCGGAAGGGCGGGCAGCCGCTCGCCGAGCGATGGATCAGCGCTGGCTGCGGCTGCGGCTCCGCCCCGGGAAAGGGGGTTACGCGCTGGCGCCGCAGAGGCGCCTGGGAGCGGGCGGTCCGGTCCGGTCCGGTCCGGTCCGGTCCGGTTCGGTTCGGTCCGGTTCGGTGTCTCCGGCCGTGCCCGGATGAGCGCCGTGCTGCCCCGGCCGCGGCCCGGGCGCCTCTGACGCAGTTTTTAATTCCCCCCGATTCACTGCGGGCTTCGCGCAGGCCGAGGGCGCCGCTCAGCCGTGCGCGGGAGCTGCTGGTGCCCTTCTGCTCCGCCAGCCCGTCACGTTTGGTGCGGCTTGGCTTGTTCCCGCACATACAGAGGTTGGACGGGACCTCTAGACATCATCTAGTCCAACCGCCGGGCTTTTTCTGCTTATCAGTAAAAATAAGTTAATATTTGACTGTATAACAGGAGAACTGAGTTTACTGCTTGTATTCAGCATAAATGTTTGTAAAAAGCAAAAAGACCAATCGAGAGATAAAAAAAGTAATAGAGAAGGCATTTAGGCATTTGAGAAACAATGTGGTGACAGTTCAACAGGAGTTGCGTTACAACATAAAATACTATAAAAAAAGTCTCAGTGTGCTGAACATGAAGTATTTTCTCTTACGTAGCAGAAAAATGGAATTTAAGAAAGCAATTCATGAGGAATTTTTTTTTTTTTTTTTTTTGAAGAACCATTAACCATAAGTTACCTTTAAGGGCTTAATGACACCCACTAAACAGAACATCTATGGATACTAAACTATTTATAAAGATTCTTATAAATAATTCAGTTGTCTATGGCAGAGCAATAATAATCCATGGGTATTTCATCCTCCCCAAACAAATAAAAATACATTTATAAGCCATCTTGGATTCATTCGGAGTGCTTTTTAGCCAAGTCAGTGACCATGTTTTAAATGCATGGATCTAGAGATCTGCTTAGCAAAGGATACTCAACAGACATACTGTTCTCCATGTGATGGCTGAAGGACAGAGACTACCTTCAAATACTCTAATTAAGCTGTGTTTATTTTTAATAACAGTATAGCAAATGAACATATCAAACTATCCAGAATGGACAGAACAACAAAAATAAGGGTTTTTTTTTTGGTTTTTTTTTTTTTGTATCTATCTACCATCCTTCTCTTTAGGATATACATGCATATTTCTTTCAGTTTTGGCTATGAAGAGTTTTTTATTCCTCTTAGTAAAGTCTGTACCAGCTTATGATAAGAGAAGAAACTGCAGATGTGAGAGGGCACCTCCAGAGGGTTGGAAAAGCTCTTCAAAGGTTAAAGTCAATGATCAAACTGAAGTTTAAGTGTTGAATGAGACCAGAAGTTGCAGGATTACACCAATGGGATAACAGAACTAAAATTTATGGATCTTTAAATGTTTTTGCCATGTATTAAATCAGTTTTCCATTCTTATAATGAAAAGAATGAATAAATCAGTATTGTTACTATTTTTAAAAGAATGGGCTTTACATTGTTATGAATACAGGCAATAAAATGATAAATATTTATTATATCACTAGGTGACATGAAATAATGCCCTACTGCACTAGCATTTCTCAGAAAGAAAAGGATTTTGTAGACAAAACTACTGGTAGCCCTGGTAGCTTTGGTAAGATTTTAGGTTCTACATTATCTGGCTTCATACACATCTTATTCTTCATCCACTTTTTTTTTTTTTT
>VZSG01000013.1:895662-934573 GCA_013398315.1 Nothoprocta pentlandii | reverse complement strand
CCGGAGCCGCCGCCGCTGCTGAGCGCGGACGTGACGGGCTTGGTGTCGCAGTTCGCGCGGAGCTTCGTGCTCATCTTCCCCGTGTACGTGCTGGGCTACCTGGGGCTGAGCTTCAGCTGGGTGCTCATCGCGCTCTGCGGCCTCTTCTGGATGCGGCGGCACCGCGGCGGGAAGGCGTCGCGCCTGGGCCGCGCGCTCGCCTTCCTGGAGGACGAGGAGGAGGCGGTGCGGCTCGGCGTGGCCGCCACCGAGCTGCCGGCCTGGGTGAGTGAGCGAGCGGAGCGGGGCCCGGCCCGGCCCGGCCGGCCTCTCCTTCCCCGTTTTCCCTCCGCTGGGGTCTCCGTGCGGCTCTGGCGAGTCAGGCAGGGACATCCCCTGGAAAACTCGGGCTTGGGCGCGGGGCAGAACCGGGCCCGCGGTTTCTCGCCGGGGGCAGGTCTGGTGGCCCTCGTTCGAGGGTGCAGGTGAAGGGGCTGGGTGCCTCAGGTTGGGAGGGCTTTCGCAGAGACCTTCCCGGTGAGTTTGAGCGTCCCTGAGGGCCAGTGCAGCGGTAAATACACACTCAACTACCCTAAACGATACAGCGCTAAGCACTTAAGTCATTAGCGCTGTCATGTTTTTAGCTGGAACTCGGTTTCAAAGTGCAGCCCTTCTTAGTCGTTCCTGCTCGGGAATGCTAAGAATTTCCTGAGAATTGGTAAAATTAACTGCGAGTGGCCCGACCTCTCCCTTTGCCCAGGGCATCCGCTGCACAGAGGCTGCTGCGACCACCGTGCGTGAAGTCCCGAGGGCTCCTGCCCAGTCCATCCCTGTGATTGCTCCCTGCCTGGGTGTCAGGCAGTTCTTCATTAATTGCACCCACTATTCTTGTGGAAGGTAGTGTCTGATCTGTATGTGCCAGCAGGTAGTGACTGCTACTGCTGTTATGTCGTGTGTGGTCATCTTTGATACACTGGGAATGCTTCTTGTGCCAAAGTGTCCAGACACCTACAGATTTAGAAATGGGTCTTTTGGCTTTAAAATGCACTCTCTGTAGGCTAAAACTTAGGATGAACGAACCATGACTGAGAAGTCTTGCATGCTCTGTGGTGTTACAAAGAAGCAACCTTTCAAAGTGTATCAAGTGTAGGACTTCCCCTCAAAGTGTCATCTTTTTCTCTTGGGTGATGTATTGTAAGTCGTTGTTTTTCTCTTAAATCATGGTGTTGATTTTTAAATGCTTTTATTTATTTATTTATTTATTGCTTCAGGTAATGTATGTGCTGCACTCTGGAAGCAGTGTGCTTCCAAATAAATGTAGTTTCTTCATGAAATGCAGTCTGAAAAAAGAAAAAAAAAAGTGTTTCTGCAGTTGAAGACTCACTTACTCGTATCAAAAGTGGCACTTAACATTCACTGTCATATTCAAATTAAGCTTTATATGAGTCTTTTTCCTGTTTCTATAACTGGTCTTGGAAAACAGCTGTTTTCTCTCCTTACACTTTTTATAACTTTTGCTGGAGATTCATGCATTTCAGTCATATTTCAAATTGGAGCTAGTGGACAGTATGTGTATTCTAACATCTTTTTAAATAGGTACCAGCTTATCCGTCTTGGGGTGAATTCCACATTGCAGTGCACTCCCTTGCTTTCAAGCCACAGAAATAACATTTTAATTGAAAATGAGTAGGGTAGGACGGTGCTGGGTTTTAAATATAGACAATTTTGTTTGTTTTCTGTTGTTAGGAAAAAAAAACCCCATGTGTGCTCCCCCTCCCTGCTTGTGATAAGTTGCTGTTTTAGTGATTCATGTGAAATATTGAGTAGTTTCACAGAGTTTATTTTCTAAAAGTGCTTATTGTAGGAGTGATGAATTTATATTTCTGAGAATATGCTAAGCAGTGATTTGGATATAATGCTGTTGTGCTAGTGCACTGCAATTCATAATGTTAAGTGTTACATTTCTAAATTAGTTTTACTTCTTCCATAACTGTGTGGTCATACAATAGGAACATCATTCTGTATGTGTGAAATAAGTTAGCTCAACACTAACTTTTTTTTTTTTTTAATTTCGGCACTGAATTATTTTGAAGATGTATGTATGTGTGAAAAGATTGCTAATGTCTGAAAAAATATTGGTTCTCTTATAGATCTGATAAATATCTGATACAATCCCCTGTCTGTTGACAAGAGCATTGAAAAGTGGTTTTTTTTTTCTTTCCTTTCTTGTGTACCCCTTGCATTTCATTTAATTAATTTGAATAGATGGGATAGGACCAGGAAATACTTTTTTTACTCTTAAGAAGGTCTAGCACAGTGACAGGAGGTAGTTATGACTTTGATGCATGTTCAGAAACTGCTTTCATTGGGGTGGACAGAGAAGAGTGGCTGCTTCTCCAAGTCATATAAAACCAGGCTGCAGAACTGCAAATGAGGAAAGGACTGGGATCAAAATAGTCATTAAGGAAAATCAACATTTTCCTTTTTCTAATGTTATTTTTATACTGATAGGTGCATTTATTATTGCATAAAAGACATATAAGATATAGGCACACGTAAAGCAACAGATTAAGAGCTCTTACCTTGAGGCTGGAAAATAGGAAACCACAAGTTTCAACATTTATTTTTAAAGGCTAAGCATCATATCTTGCCTTGTGTTTTTAAAGCAGTCTAGGAAATTTATAATATAAGTGGCAACAGATTTGCTGCATGCTATCTTGCAACAACCGAACAAAAGTTACCTGATTTGGTCATGACCAATTTTTTTGAATGTTTACTCTAACTGTCTTAGTGTGTGCACAGTTCATGTCTGACCACTTTTTTGTGTATAAATGGGACTTTGACTTCAGTTTTATTCCACGTAGCAATAAAGTGTCATGCTGACTTTTTTCCCCAAATTAATTGTTAATTTGGCTTGGGAGTCGTGTCCACATGCAGTCTGTCAGCAGGCAGCAGGAGACCAAAGTAATAAAAACAAATCTCAGCACTTTTAAGTAGTTGATTTGGAAACATTTGGATGATTTCTTTGTATCTTTAATGATATATTAGATGGCAACTGAAATACTATACATCATTACAGCAAAAATAATGCCAAGTTAAAATATCAGTAGCAAGCTACATACCTAATTTCTGCTGTAGTTTGGAGTGATTGGGAAAGGAGGGAGGGAGGGAGGAGGGGATGCCTTGAGTTTTCTTATCTATTTTAGATAAAGGGGAAAACTCATCCTGAACTGACAGTTTAGTTAGGCCTGCCTAACTTCTTAATTGCACATTAAATCGAGCGTTGAACAAACTGAGAGCCTGGAAAAGATGAGGAGTCACTGAGGGGAAGGAGACTTCAGGCTGAAAGAATAAACTCATCTATAGCTTTTAATTGATTTGGTTTTAGGCTCATGTCCTGGAATAAAACGTGCCTGGACACTATTTTCAAACCCTTGAATGAGTTTCTTTCCAAATGCTGCAGTTACACAGTTAGACCAATGAAGATATTTTTACTAGTATCGGGAAGGTAAATCAGTAGTGCAAAAACTGGTGCAAAAAATGGTTAAGCAGCTCTAACCACTGAACGCTGTTCTGCACTGAGTTACAGCTACGGAGTACAGGAGACTGAACTGTTTGTTCACACTTTTGTTTGTTATGAAGATTCCCTTGTGTTGTAAAATTTCCCAACTGGATTTTAGATTGATTGTTCAAGAAGGGATTCTCCAACAAATCCCCACCTGTGGAAGTTTAATCTTGGTAAACCTCAAAATTAAGTGGACTTTGCAATGCTTTATTTAATTGTCATAGGACAAAAAGATCTTTCTCTATATCCTTAATAACAAAAAAAAATGGAAGTAGAGGCTCATTGTCCTTCAGCTGATGCTATGATTACTGAAGCTATCTGAAATTTAGATGATTTTTATACTACGTACTAAAACATAAGAAGGAAGACTGTGAGACATTGCAGTGATTTATTTTTATTTATTTATTTATTTTTTTTTTTTATTTTTAAAATCTGGTCCTTTCTCTAAATGTTACCTGAGCTGTTGTGTTGAATTTACGAAGGAGCGATGTGTAAGAACAGTTGCTTCCACGTACAGCTCCTGGATGCCAAGCTGGATCCAATCAGTTTATACTGCTAGTATTGCAGTTGGCCACGTCCTCTGGCTGCCAGCTGGCTTCTGGCAGGAGGAAAGGGTGTGACTGAGAACAGAATAATAACGTGTGCGTGTTTAACAACTGAAGGCCACTTTCCTTCTCCAGCTTTTAAAAAATGCCATCTGCTCCAGGTGTGCTTGGCTGTGTACACAAACATATAAGACTGTTGAGAGGATGTCTGTTAAATAGCAAGCTCCCGCGTAGTAACGCAGTGAACATCACTGCATGGTTCATGTGGAGGGGTTTTTGTTTTTTCTATCAGAAAGCCAAAAGAGAGGCTGATATTTATGTACGTGAGACCAAACTGCTAAGAGAAAACTAACTAGAAAATCATTGACTTCTGAACTGACACATAACATTTTTTTATATACAATAAGTTGATAGAACATAGCAGTTATTGGTGAGGTTTAGGACTACTTTGAATATGCTGCTTTTCTGAATAACTGAGGAATATGTATATTAAGCATTTTTAGAATTTCCTTTTGATACTCAGGAAAACTATATCTTGAACCTGTTTATTCAGTGGTTGAATTTAACTTTGAAGTAGTGCTCAAAGGTGGATTTCCCCTCTGTGCCCCCCCCCCCCCCTTGAAAGTCTGCTTTTTTTCTTTTTTTAAAAAAGAAAAAGAATTTGTGTGATGGTATCACAGGGCTTTTTAAATGACCTTTTCAGCTTGCTAGTGTTGTTTACCTGCCTAAATTGTTCTTGATTGTAGGGACAGGGACAGCTTTAACCAAATTCGAAAAAGTTGAAGCCATAAAGATCTTGTCAGTAAAGATAGAAGTCATGAAGAATGGGAAAGGTAAAGGGGTCTGTGACACTTCAGACAGGGTTCTTCTAACTCCAAGTCACTGCTTTAATTCATGCAAAGTTGGCACATTACAGAGTGTAATTGGATACTCATTCTAATTCTGACATTTTTGGCAGGTAACACTGCGCATAAACATGTACATGATGGCCAGTTGGGAAACAGGAAGAATCAGGGCTATTATCAGGAAAAGAAATATTTCTATTGGATTGTTATTTCTAGCTTCTAGTAATGAAACCCTGCTCTAGAAAGTTTGAACCTCTAAAGCATTTCTTTGGTGTCCTATTTTTCTAGTCTGGAAATAACGAAGAGATGGCATTTTGCTGCTGGTTAGATAAAAATCTTTGATTTAAATAATTTGATTTATGTTGAAGTTTATCTCTCACTTATCCATCATCACTAATTATAGTACAGGAAAAGTTCTCTAATTAATGAAATTGCCTTCAGGATAACTTGTATTGGACTTTGCAACAATTTTGTGCTGACCATAGGCCTGAACTGAATCTAAAGGTTAGATTTTTAGAAGCTGTTTTTAAAATGCCAAGTTTTAAACATCCCCTGAAGCGTCTGACTACCAGTTTGTTAAAACTTTGTAGTACTATATCAGAGTACTTTGTAGTACTGTATCAAGGAGCTGTATTCCATTGATTTGATGCATACCAACTTACAGATACAATAAAATTAATGAAAGAGCAAGAGTCTTTGGGAGTGGTTACAGAGATAAGAGATTTTGTACTAGACAATAGTAATCAAGGTACAAAGTTCTTAACTGTTTTGACTAGCCAGATCTATTTTTTTCCTCTTAGCTTTGCTCATTCTTAGCAATGTAAATTTGATTTAACTCTGTTTTATGAGAAAGTTTGGTGTGAACACCCTGCAGCAGCTCTGGGGCTTTTCTGTTGACTTCTAGGTTTTAGGTAGCCAGGTGTGGCAGGCCAGCAGACCCTTGGCTGTGTTGTGTGTACGGCTGCTTTTGTACATTCAAGAGGACTCCTGCATCACTTGGAAATGAGAGAATTAAACCCTTATCTCTGACTGTGCACACTTGATGAAAACAAAGGCTATAGAGAGATGACTCATTTTGCAATGATGCTTTCTCTAGCTTTGTTATTTATAAAGGGTGAGACTGAAGATTCCCGAGTCCCTCCCTGACTTCAGGGGCAGGTGCTGAGCAGTGTCCCTGCAACTTCATCCTATTTGCCTCAGCCTTCCTAGCTACTTTAGCTTGATTGCCAGCTCTTTAACACAGTCCTGGGTTCCTGTTAGTCTCCCTCTTTGCACTGCAGATCAGGTGAGGAGCCCTGTCCCATTTCTTTCAGTCGTATGATATTTTCCAAGGGGAAGGGGCATTCCTTAGCCTTTAAAAAAGCTACTTGATCCCATCATCAGCTGCTTTTTCTGATTTTCATTTTTGCTCCATGTAGTCTCTACCAAGCTCCTTTTACCAGTCTTTAACTCCACAGTGGTGGAGTTCTTACTCTTTGCAGTTTAAATGATGAAGCGTGTAATGGGCTGTTGGTTTTGTTCCATCTCGGTACTTCCCAGGATATGGAAGATTAGAAGAGCAGGGAGAATTTTCGAGCATCTTGCTCATGATTTCATGACGATTATATTTAAACACCATCTTTATTTATAGGCAAGCTTTGTCTTTTTTTTTTTTTTCACTTTCTTATGCATTGAAAGACATTGCATTGAAAGCAAGTTGTGGAGCTTAGCAGTTAAAGGCAAAGGTTCTGCAGTTTAAATACAAAGTAATTTTGCTTCTAGCAAAAAGAATATGCTGCCTTCCTTTACCTGGCTCTTTTGCTTCTTGCAATTGCATTTTTTCCACTGGCCCCCTTACCAGCTTAGCATTTACTTGTCCACCTAATTTTATATATATATTATATTATTTATATATATTACATCACAATTAGTGTTCAGGTGACTCAGGTCCTTGATTTAATTTACTGTGCAACCACACAAGCACTAATGCCTTCACAAGGGAAGTTTCAGAAGCTCATGACCAGGTTTAAAGTAATGTGGAATAATAGCCTGAGTGAAAAGCTTTTTCTTGGAAACCTGGAGTAATTTGATCCAGCTTCAAAGCTGGCACTGCTGGTGGCTGGGTTAGATGAGCTCCAGGAGTACCTTCCAACCTGTCTTACTATGTGACTTTCATTTGTATTTTAAGCTATCATTTAAGTTAGCTTCCAGTCCCCAAAGATGGCTTATAAAGGATAAGAAGCTTTCCCCACCACACACCAAAAGATATCGGTATTAGTTATTAAGTATACTAGCAAAAAAATAGATAATGGCTTGCTTTAGAGAGGTTTCTCTTCCTTTTGGGAGGTAGTGAGACTTCTTTTGTCACTTAGGTGTCTGTCAGCTAAATAGCTAGTGTTAAAATTCTATGCAGCAAACTGCTGATACATAAAATATATCAAATGAGTTTCTAGTTACATAAATAACCTTTCTCTGAAGAGTGTTTCCTTGCAGTGAGTCAGTGCGGTAAGTTTTCTCTGCTGCATCCTGATAACGGTTAGGAAATTCTTATCAGCAGCTGAAAATTTGAAACAAAGCTAAATTATGAGGGGAAAAATGAAATTTGTAATTTCATAAATTTTCAAACAACGGTAGAATTATGAGACATGAAGTTGTTACTAGAAATACGAAACTAGTTTTACTTGGCTGAAAATAACTGTCATATGAGGAGCATTACATTGTCATTTGGTTGTCCTTATCATATAGCAGCATGGATCAAGTTACATTAGTTCAATAACAAGAGCTTTTATGTAACATCAATTTATTTTTCTGCTATAAATTGTACATCTCTTTGCATCTGCTTTAGTGAAGACTAATTAAGAAAGAGTCTAATGCAGATTCCAGCACTGTTTTCGTAACCTTTGTTTGCATTCCTTTGCCTAGGGACTGACTCATGTGAATTAGCCCAGCTAACAGAAATAGTTTCCGTGGGGAAGATTTTGAAAGACATAACACCAAATGTGAAATTAAATATATTCACAATGTATTGTCTGCCTGGTGTTCCATCACTGCCTACCTTAAAGGGAAACTGGGAGGAAAGCGATTGAATCTCTGTGCAGATGCAGTTGTGTCTCACTTTGTTTTCCTGTGTAACTACATGTTATGTTGAAGCATGAAGCACAGTATAAAACTGTTTTTGGTGCCATTTGAGTTAGTCTTGTAGGTTTGTGACTGCTCTCGGAGACTTAAGTGTTCAGTTTGAAATAGCTTCCCTGAAAACAGATTTAGGGGAGAGGAAAAAAAAAAAAAGTTGAACTTGAAGACAACCAAGTTCATATTTC
This sequence comes from Nothoprocta pentlandii, assembly GCA_013398315.1. NCBI lineage: Eukaryota > Metazoa > Chordata > Aves > Tinamiformes > Tinamidae > Nothoprocta > Nothoprocta pentlandii. The sequence continues at coordinate 926,340 of VZSG01000013.1, read as the reverse complement.
AGCATTATTGCTGCTGCTTTGCAATACTTGATTCTCAGGCCCTATTTCAGACCTGCTTGTCTGGCTGTGAATCGTGTTTGTGCTCTCTGAGATGCCCCCCTTCATGTACAGCTTCTGAAGCCGTCCCACTTCATCATCTTGGAAAAAAAAACAGTAGTGAGCAAGTTTACAACTTCATCTTCAAAAGCTTGAAAAGTCACCGTCTTGAGTCATTCTTTTGCAGGGAGGTGTGTTCAAAGAAACACCTTGAGCTTTTTAATGCTGGCGTATAGGGCAAACTCGGGACTTGTTGGTAGTTAATAGTCTAGTCTGTTTACATGCTTCAGGCAGACTCTTATTGCTGTAATGAACCTGTGATGCTCTTAAATGAGGAAATATCATCTTTTAATTTGACTGTTAATGTTTCCTAGAACCGAGGCCTTGCTGCTTCAGGTTTCTGAATGATTATAACTTGTGTTAAGGCAAACCTGCCTTTCTCCCTCCTCGCAGTCAATTGATTCATTTTGCTCCTTGTTGAACTTAATGCTGTTTTTTTTTTTTTTTTTTTTTGTATTTGTGGCTAGGAAGTTGTTTTAGTCTAGTAACTAATGAGTAACTAATGTTATGATGGAGACTAAATTTATATGTTAAAATGCTGTGTTCCTCACCCAATGGCATTCTCCTAAAATACTTGAACTAGAAAGAGAACACTTTCCCACCACCCACCCTCTGCCAGTTAAGTGTCAAGTAGCAGCCAGGAAATGATAGGAGATAAGAGAGTTTCACAGGGAAAAAGATCAGTGCTCGCTCATTTGCATTGTGTGCAGTCTAAGAATAACAAATGGTGATTGATAAATTAGATGCTTTGTATTTAGTCACTTCTCAGGCTCTTCTTGCTCATGGTAGTTTTCTCTGAAATACAATCTGAAGTGAAAAATTTTGGACTTTAGATTTTTTTTCTTTTCTATTTAGAATGTTTTGGGTGTAACTATTGTTTTAAGGTGATTGTATCCAAACTGTCCCTGTTCACTTGTTAAAATCACTTTTCCTATCTTTTTGTCTTGATCGTGTCAATCTCTAAAGCGTATTTCTTCTGAATTTGACTATGCATAAAGCTTTTTAAAAATTATGCAGGATAATATCTGCTTACATTGTTTTGGGCCTTGCTTAGATTTATGGTAACAGTTACAGCAATTTTTGCCAGTAGTTGTGTTTTTTAGTTCCTTTGTATTTCTATAATGCTGAAATTATTGTTTATGAAACTTTATTCCAATATATGCCGTCTTTCACGACTGAAGTATGATAGTATGATAGTGAGCAACAAAAATGTTGTCCATCTGTTCACATTGTTATGCTTTGTACTGAAACAAAAACAGGGAAGTATTTTTGTTTAGTTCATTACAACAATCCATGAAACCCACTGAATGTACGTTTGATTTGGAAACCATTTGTATTTCCAATCACTTTCTCACGTAACAATACAAGCTTTACTTTTGCTGTTAAAACTGCAAACGTGCTCTTTGAAGCAGGTAATCCCGAAACCACTGGGTATGCTGTGGAGGTGACTCACTGAAGCCAGATTCAACAATTCACCTCCATTGCAGAGGTGCTGGGTTTGGTACTTGAGTCCCACTCACTACTTTATAAACGTGTTAGGACATTTACCTGGGATATGGGGAGTGGGAGTCCCGTTTCACTCACTATGTGTTCTCTCTGGCTGAACACAGCCAAATGTGCATATCACTTCATTTTCATTTTTTGTTTCCCTGGGTGTAGATATTTGGCAGGTATTTTCTAAAGCTTTTTCTTAGAGTGAGAAATGGGAATGTTAGTGCTTCAGGAGAAACCCAGTGCTAAAGGGATGGAAGCGATTGCAGCTTTGAGCTGTTTTAAAGCATTTATTGTTGACTGTAATAGCACTGATTCACATCTGACTCCTTAGGGTCTAGACTCAAAAAATAGAAAATCATTTCAACCTCAGTCTGCTGAAAAGCATAAGCAAAGTATCAGTCTCCTAGTGAGAAAGAGGTGGTCAATTCATCAGTGAATGAATCGGTGAATTTAAAAATTCACCATTGAACTCCTAGGATCAGCCATTGAAATACATACCTCAAGGGCTGTTAATTTTTCCCCATACTGTTTACGAGTCACTCGTGGTTAAAGGCATTTCCATAGGCAAACAACTCAACTATATTTGGCTTATTTTGTTAAAACAAATATTGTGTTTGTAGATTCTGTTAAGTAAAGCCTGTATGGCAAATAGAATTACAGATTTTGAAAAGGAATAAAGTCTTTGTTTTTTTTCCCCAGATTTCTCCAGTGGCGCTGAGACTATTTTTAGTGTGGAAGAACTTTTATTAAATTCTCAAGAATACTTTCCTTAGCAGCAATAACATGATTGGACATTAACTATTACTGATACTGATCCCTGAAAATAACTGGAATTTTACTCCAAAGTTTTGATTTTAACTTTAATCACTGCTGAGTGCTTCTAAACTTAAATTACATGTTTTGGAGAGAAAAAAAAAAAAAAGTGCTTTTATGTGCAATTAAACCTAATTTAGGCTGGTGAAACTATCTCTTCATTAATGTGACTGAGACTAAAACAACATAACCTGCAGTGAAAACTGTATTGCCAATCAGCAAATACAGTGGAGTAAACTGAGCTTGGGCATCGTGTTTCGCAGATGTAAATCCCCTTCCGCATCCCGGCTCTAGTGAGTGGGAAGAGATGGGCTGAGTTTTTGCAGGAGGCCCCTTTTCCCTACAGAGTAGGGACCCTGAGTAATGAGGTTATAATTCCAGTGCTACATTTACCTACCAAAAATGAGTGAGGAATAATGGACTGCAGCTGTTAGATTGTAATTAATGCACATAGTAAATACCCTGTTGTAGAACTTGTAAAAATAATTTTATTAGCGCTATGCAGCAGCATCTGTTGTAAAATCTGCTTAGAGCTGAGGAGGTGGCTGTGTCTTCACTGGCTGCTGGGCAGTGCTCGGATAAGCTGACACAGTTATTCCTGCCCGGTCACCCCATTATCGAGGAGGATGCTTTTAAGAACCTGTTTGGGTGGTTGTTGAGCTCGTACCCTTAGTTGATAGAAATTGCTTTCCAGTTGTGGAGTTGATATGTGGTGTGATTTTTAGGTAAAAGATGCTTGGCTTGCTTTTAGAGCTTGGGTTCTCTTAACCTACATATAAGACATATAAGACTGTGTTGATTTGGGATCATCTTTATAATCAGTACAAGAGTCTGCAGAGAACTCTTTCATTTCACCTCAGGATATGTGTTTTAAGGAGTCAGATGAAAGTGGTTTTTCTTTCTCTTTGAAGCAGGCCTGGGATGTCCAGTGCTGGTCATCTGAAACACCATTTGAATTTGCTAATTCAGAGTGTGAAGCAAAATAGTCCAACCTTGGTGACCTGATGGTCATCTTTGCAACTGCTATGAAGGCGTATATAGGGGGGAAAAAGCTGCTGAGACATAGAAGGAGTCTTCCCAGTGTCACGATGTGCAGGCGAGATCTTGTGGCTGGGATGTGATTACTTCTAATTGCTGTTTTTTTCAGCTGTTTCCTGTACAAACATCCAAAGTGGGTTATAGATGCATTTCCGAATACAGTAATGATGGATTTGATTCTCTTGTAGCTGGTATGTAAAGCCTTTACATTCTGCTGCATGCCTGATGTTATGGCTCAGTTGTAGGCAGTATGTTTCTAAACCAGCTTACCACTATTATCCTTTACCGAAATAGTATCAGTTTGATGCCATTTTTACTGTTACAACTTAAAGTAGAAGAATATGGGCAATTTGTAACATCAGTGTTCGTGTAAAGGATGTTGGAGGACACCAACTGCTCAAGTATCTCCTATCTTGATGGTGATTGGCAATTACCAGAGAGGCAGCTCTATTGCCTACTGCATGTTGCTCTATTCCTACTGCATGTTGGCTTTACGTATCCATATGTGCTCACCTTATTGTAGAAAAGCTTCTTGGCTGAGAGATACCGAGTTCCATGTTATTCATTTTGAACTTTATCCCTTGAGATTTTTTTCTAAAATATATTTCTCTGATAGAGGCAAAATACTAAGAGGCCAGGATGAGGTTAATAGGCACTTTGGTAGCGGGTCAGACTGGTTTTTGTTTCCATACAGTGATGCAGCATACCTAAGTCTGGAAACTTGGCCTAACAGGATGTGTTTCAGCGTCTTTCCGTAGCAACTGGTGCTACCAAAACCACCACAGAGCTGCCCTACCCACTCCGAGCCAAGTAACGGTGGCAAATTCTGTGGGTTTAAGGTGGAGTTAATAAACAGAAGTGGGTAATGGGGCCCGCAACTGCAGGCGATTGCAGCTCGGCAGCCAAAGCATCTCCTGGTTGTGTGTTTCATCAGCTTCCTACTTGCAGTGCCCTGAAGCAGCAGTTGTGGCTTAACTGAACTTCAGTGATGCACTGGAATTTGTAAAAGGGAGTTTCCCCCCCTTTATTTTATTTATTTTTTTTTTTGTTTTGTTTGTTTTTTTTTTGTTTTTCCCCAGTAGCTCTTCTGGTGGGTGCTGTCATAGAAAGTGCACCTTCTGTATTTTGACTTTCTCTTTCTAACAAATAACAGCACCTTGCATTTTGTGCTGAAAAACTGTCCAGTTTGGGGCACAAAGTCCTTCAGGGATAGATGGAGAAGAAATATGTTACGTCTCAGTAATTTTAGTGAATGCCTGGTTATTAAAGATACAGAGACTTGGGTAAGAGCACCAGAGATGTTTGCTTTTTGAGTCTTTTTTTTTTAAGAGCTTTTTCCTGGACTTTCAAGTGTTTGAATCAGGTCTGAAATATTTTTCACACTTGAGGTCAAATGTTAGTGCTCCTAGTGAGCATGTTATTAGTCATCTACAGTGAGAAGAAGAAGAAAACAGCAAACGGGGGGCAGGAAGGAGCTGTTAGTTTCAGAGAGCTCTGGCACATGCCTGGTAAATGCTTGAAATTTGAAGAGAGCAAGAGAAGGATCTGTGAGCAGGTTGTTCATATGGTGCTAACAGGTTAATCAGGGGTTTCTTTCCCACCATTTGCAATCACTGCATTAACTGAGACTCAAACTTTACTGCTTTCTAGATTAAAAATGCCTTTGATCTTGTGGTATTACACCCTCCTTTCTGTTTAACAGCAGCTTTTTATTGTTTCAGAGATAGTTCATTGCTGAATACTTATAGGTTCAACAAAACTGCAACTCTGTACTAGTACTCTGTACTCTCTGTACTTAGTTACATTTTCTGGATTTTATATAGTGAGCCTTTGGTATTGCAGCTAGAAATGATGCAGAGGGATGTAAAACATCCATTATATCCTGAATGGTTTCTGATTATATTTAAAAATGTTTTAATACTAGGAATAACCTCTGGCTGGGTGTACTGGTTGCAGTGCACTTCATAAGCACTATACAGTTTTGCTACTGCAGTTTTGATCCAGACAAAACATGAAAGTGCATATATTCTCTCTAGGTGTAAGAACTGAATAAGGAGTGTGTTCTACAGGCTTGTCTGATGTCTAGGTTGTGTTGTGGGTTAACGCTCTACCACTGTTTTAATTTGGATACCACATAAAATGGAAATCTGCACTTCTGCTTTGTTTTTTTCAAATGCAAGTTTGTTTTGCTTGCCCCAAAGCCAGGCAAACGTGACTGAGTTTTGTCATGTCTGAGCTCACTTAGATTTGTTTCCAATGTGTTGTGAGTTTGTGGAGGTTATACCCTTAAAAAAAAAAAAAAAAAAAAGTATTAACTATACAAAACGTAGTTATGGAGATGTTGAGATGTTTCATGTTAAAATGTGTGCATTGAATCACAGGAGACTACTTTGCTCTGCAGTAATTAGCTGGTGATAAGCCAGTTAAATACAGGAGAGGACACTTAATCTGCCTGAGAAAGGACGGTCAGTCCCACAGACGAAGGTCAGTGCTTCCCAAAGTTTGATGTCTGTTTTAAACCACATACCCAGGATGCCTGGGTGCCTGCATTACAATATAGTTATGTGGCTGTATGGTGCAGAAGCCATAGGTGCAGTGAGAGAGAGCACCTGGGGGCTAGTGAAGTGAGGCAGTTGAGTAGAAGAAGAAGAAACCTTTTAGCGTTTTTAGTGTAGATAGCAACAGTAATAGTCTTTTGGCAGTTTGGGGTAGAGCCTGGTGCTGCTTTTCGTATCTCTAGAGAATTCAAAGGATTCCACTGTGGTTGTAAAAGCTGATTTGGAAGCTGGTTTTGTAACAATCCAGAGAGGAGAAATTTTCTTCCCTTGAGCATGAAGCACTGAGCATGCAGCATGGTTCCTGGCCACGTGTCTGCATTCCCAAGGGAACTGAGAGGGAATTTGTCACGTAGGCTGAAAAGTATGCAAAACGTCAGGAAATATGGCAAACCTCAAATAAAGTGCCTTTATAAACCTTTTTCAAATCCTGAGAGATGGAACCTCAAGATATTAAGACTTTATGTGGGGAAAAAGGGAGGAGAAATGAAGTGACTTTGGAAAACAATCTGGTAGATAACACACCATTAAGCAGTACTGTGCAAGGTCCTTCAAGTGGTAAAATGCAGTGAGGGCCCTTCCAATTGTGCTTCGTGCCCTGCCTGCAGCAGCCCAGGCATTTAAACACGTCTCTGCTTTCATTAATGACTGCAGAGCTCATGGCAAGCTGGAGATGTGCCGTGGCTTATTGTATAGGCACTGGTTGAGCTACGTGCCTATAATCTACTGTGACAAAGGCTTTAATGAGTGTAAATCCAGTTCTTGGTGTTTTGTATGTGTGAGGTGTTAGACTGTTTAGGCTTTTCCGCTGTCTTAATAGTTGATGACAAATTCTGATTTTCTAAGTAAGAAACCAGTGCCGATTACAGCAGCGTCGTAAATGTGGGTGGTAAGTGATCACAGCAGTACCTTGTGAATCAGGATCTTGTGCCTCTACTGCTGGGTGAAAAATTTCTTCAAATATTTCGTTAGGAAATTTCCATATAGCATAAACTTGAAAACTGGTAGCTTTCAATGTCTCTTAATGGTTTCTGAGTGATGGATATGAACTTAACCTGTGTAATCAAAGATTTGCCTTTCAGCAGTTGGGAGCGACCATTCAAATGTCAGGAAAACGTATTTACTGTGATTTGTTAGATCTTTGTGGAACTACATACTAAATGCATCTGTGCATTTTGCAAGTGTTTTTAAATTTAAATGTCTTGGTGTGAAATTCACAGCTAGAATAAAAAGTGGCTACTGAAAGAAGTATAATTTCATTTCTCTTATGATTGTATCATGATTTTGTTTTCCTATAGAAAAAGATAAGAGCAGAAAGAATCTGTCTAAATAGCAAGGTCAAATTCTAAGGTTTATTCTTCTCAGTAACACTGAGTTCATATTTTTGTGTCTGTACTCTAGGAATACTTTCTGTGAAGGCTGACACATTGTACCACACTTAAGTTGCTTGTCAGAAAAGTCCAGCCCTGGGAAATAGGGATTGGCTTTAGATATGGTCTAGAAATTTCAAGTTACGGAGAAAAATATTAAGTGGAAGTAATACAACTCTTTTCCTGTGTCATGATACCAGTTTTGCATCAGTGGTTTTGTTTGGATCCTTCAGAAAGTGCCAAACGAAGCTCCTAACAATGTAATGCTCATCGTCTATCTCCCATTTTATTTTCTGTCCTATCTCAGTATTCTATCCTCACTTCCTCCCTTGAGGTATTTGTATGCGCTGGTCAGGTCCCCCCTCAGCCTTCTCTTCTCCCCATTGAACAGGCCCAGCTCTCTCAGCCAACAGAGTTGTGGTGCAGGGGAACAGCCTGTGTGTTATGATAAATACCTACTAGCAAGCTAGTGCTTGAAAATACCTCTCAAATGGGGCTGTGCCAGACAAGAATCTGCCCTAGAGGACTAAAGGCCTGGGGGGGGTCTGTGTAGAAAGAGCCCTATGGCACCTCATGATGCTGCTTGAAAAGCTGTTGAGCAGAGGAGAGCTGTGTGGTTCCCTCTAGCAGGGGAAACATGCTCTGCTGGGGTTAATTCTGCATCCAGTTTTAATAAAAGTCCACCCAAATTTGTTTCCAGGTATTTAGAAGGAAATTGTGCCACCGGTGTAACAAGGTGTTTGTGGCGTGTGTGGTTCCTCTGGTGCTGAGCCAGGCCGCCCCGGGAAGCGAATGGCGCCCAGGTTCGTGTCTCAGGCTGGGCAGCCTTCCCCGACTCGGGGCTGCAAAGGCTGAGGGAAGGTCATGCTAGAAATAGGATTTTCCAGCTTCCTTACTTGCTGGCAGGCTCCGGGAGGGTCATTCCTTCTGAGCAGCTGCTAATTGTGTCGCTCCCCGAGGATTTTCCTATGGGAAGCTGCTGCTTGGGGGAGGTTTCTGGGTGGCTTTGTATCGTGGCAGGCGTGCTCCATATCTCTGCATGTTCACAGGCAAGAAGAGCACTGCTTAAAAGGGCGTTTTTTTTTGTCAGTTTTTGCATGAATGGGTCAAATTTCAGAGAAGCAGTGCAGTTCTGGGTAAGCCCCTGCCAGGTTTGGAAGTGAAAGCGACGTGCGCTGAGAAACGGCTGAAACGCGCTGCGCTGCCGCAGCGGCCCCGCGGCTGCCGTCCGGGCGCTGCTCCGGGAAGGGCTTTTCCACCGCAGCAGCAGCGGCGTTACCAAAGGCACCATTCGCCACAGCAGCTCGGGCAGAATATCCACATCGGAATATTCTGGTTATGAGCGCTGCACAATGATGGATTCTGCATCCACAGCTATTAGACCCTTTTCTAGGCCTGACTGGATGCATTTGTGCTCATCTGCAAAAGAAAAGTAGAGGACTGTTGGTTTTCTAATGCCATTTCTAGCAGCTTCTCTAATGGGAGAAAGTGGGATGCATAACTTTCTCAATTATATTATTATTTTATGTATGTGCATCTATGCATATTTTTAACCTAAGCAAAATAGCATCCTGATATTATTTGAATGAGAAGCCTAAGTAAATTTATGTTCATGATGGTAAAACAAGGAATGTTTACAGCACTCTAGGAAGTATTCAGTATCTTCAATTTAGTTTTATGTTTTAGTTACAGCATGGCAAGAAAGAAAATTGTTTGCAAGATCCCTTTTCCTGTTTTAGTTGTTATATGCATAAAAGTGAGATGACATTTTTTTTGTAAATGCTGCTGCTGTTTGAAACCGCCTGCTACCATTTTGCTGCCCTTAAGAGACATCTATAACTTTTGCTAGTGGCAGCTCATGTGGGCTGAGTGACAAAGTTCTGTGTTTTAGAAGCATTTAATGTGATACCAGCTATGTGTTTCTGTCACCGCTCTTGCCTCATAGATGAAAATTTGATTCCAAATGCACATAAGTCTTTCTTTTTTAATTTGTTTTCCAATGTGTTGTCCAGGCACTTAAGTAACTTATGCTACAGTTCATAAATCCTTATCCTTAACCTTGTTCAGCACTGCTACTGCTTCTTCCATTTTGCTATTCTGCAGTTTAGATGGGTAAGAAGCATGTTACTGTAAAGGCACTTAAACATCTTTTTTTCGTAGGCTCAGTAATCTGAAAATATACATCTACTTACTGATTTACAGGAAAGCATGTGTTTTCACTTGATGTTTCCTGTTAGAGCACAGGACAAATTAATTCAATCTTGTAACTGACAAATAATTTCCTTCCTAAATTGAAGTTGTTTCTGTGTAGAGAAGAACATTTTGGGTATATTGTAACAATTAAATGGTTTAAGCCCTTAGGGGGATTTAAGTGTAACATTTTGCATATCTTTAAGCATTAAAAAAAATCCTGTTTCAAAGTTTCCTTCCCCAAATAGCATCAGTGCTATTGCACTCCCAGATGAAACTGATTTTCCCGAAGACAGCTTTGATCTATTCCCATTATTTGAATTAGAGATGCTTATATATTAAAGCTGTTAAAGGACATCAAGTTATATTTTCATATGTTTGAAGATAAGCAATGTTGTGAAGAGCAGACTGGTAACAGGGCAGTTAAAAAAAAAAAAAAAAAAATTGTGCATTTGCCTCCAGAAGGAGTGAATATCTTGCTTAGAGAAGCCTGTGCTCTTGCTTCAAAAAGAGCTGTTTGGAGATAGCCAGCTTTCTGTTTGATGGTGCTGTGCTTTAATTTCCAGATACTTGATTTTTATTTAGCTACTGGCATAACATGAGGCCATCAGACCTGGCTGCTCCACATTCCCTCCCAGTTCCCCCATCATCTCTCCTTAGGAAGGAACTGTCCTCCGTAACCTGCTCCTGAGGAGGTAGGGAAGTTGTGTTGAACAACAGAGGACTCGGAGTTGGTTCCTCCACAGAGAGGAAGAAGCACCTTGCCCTGCTCAGCATCCTCTCCCCTGCAATGTCCTTAGGCCTTCACTGACTGGAAAACACTGAAGGAAACAGCTGTTAAGTTGAGCTTAAATACCACTCTGTTCACACTCTCAATTCTGTGTGTTTTGGGATTCCTTCTCTTAATTCTCTGCCCAAAATTTCTCTACCTGTTTGCATTGGAAATTCTGTGAGTTCAGAGAAATTAATCTGACGGCTCTAATTCCAAGAATCACTTAATTTGCATGTGTTTTCTTCCCCACACAATCCAACTTTAGGTTTATGTTTGCTCAGCAGTTGAAGTAGCAGCTTATACTGTAGTCAATGTAGAGTGTAGGTAGAGTGTTCTCAGGTGGTGATGGATATGGGGACTACAAGGGCCAATCCTGATACCCTCTTAGATGTTTAAATTGCTTTTGACACAGGGGGATTTTTATTTCTGCTTTCCAAAGAGTGCAGAAGGGAGAGGTGTCTACCATGGAGAGAGACATTTGTGAAATAACATGCTCAGAACACTTGCTTTTTGAAAGTTAATTATATTGTCTGACTGTATGATAATTAAACTAGCACTGATCAAGATTTGTATCTGGAGCAACAAGCAAGGAAGCAGCGCAAAGAGAAGCAAAGAGACTTCAGCACTAGCATAAGCCAAGTGATGTCAAGGGAGACCTGTGTCCCTTAAACAGAATTACTATACTACATTATTTTTAATGTAGTCAAAAATGGAGTTATTTGGTTTATTCCCATGGGGAAATGGAAGGCAGCGAAAAAAACCCATGTGCAACTTTCATCCATAAATGCCTTTTAGTTCTGCAAAATTATGAAAACTCTATGGAGAAAACGTTTCCTGACTCTGCTGGAGTGCAACATTTTGGAGATTGGCTCTTCTGAGCCTGCTGTTTAGAACATTTGGTTATAGATTTAAAGACAAAGAAAAGTTAAAAGTGGAATTCTGATTGGCACTTCAGTGTTCTTGATTTTCTGAATTGCTTTCAGTGTTTCCTTCTCTCTTTAACTTTGCTGTAACGAGCAGCTCAGAAGAGAGGGAGTAGTTTGTAGCACAGAAATTTTTACTTTATGGAACACCGGTGTCAATAGCAGCACTTTCTGAGTTTTGGTGTGGGTGCCATTTTTTTTGTTATCCTGGTTCACCAAAATAATATGCAGGCCTTCTGAACTATATCTGTATTCATTACATAATAATTAATAGGAGAATTTAAATGTCACATAAAGAGTGCCTGATAGCTTTAAGAACAGGGAAGGCTAATTGCAAGGATGTCATTTAAGAGAAATGTTTTACAGTGAGAGAACCAGCAAATAATAACAACTCCTGTGAAGCTTGCGTTTTAAAGTAGATTATTAAATTCTGTGCCTTGTGCTGAGCAATTTGCAGTTCCTTCCAGAAGAGAGCTTGTAATTGCACTGCTTCTGACTTTCCTGGCCAGGCTTTCTTTAGAGATGTGAAACCTCCAGTATAGAGGACTAATAATTATTATTGAAGTCAGTGACCTTATGATTTGCCCATAGAGAGTCACTCTGATAGCATGTACTGATTGCCATGCACTTTTGGGAATTTCCCACCCTAAAGAGTCTAACCTGTGCAGTTTTATTATAAATAATTATTCTTTGTCAAAATAGCCAGGTCTGTTTCCTTAGAAAAGATGCAGATGATGCTGTGCAGGTAACTGAGTTCATTTGGTCATTGCAAGAGCACATGTAGAGAAGTTGAACCATGAAGTGTGGCAGTATTATGGAAATAAGAACTTGATGGGGGGGTTTACTTTAGCTTTATTGTATTCCAGACTGAATCAAGGAACTGTATTCCTGGGTGCTTTTTTTTTTCTATTTTATCATTACAAGAAGTAGTGTATTCGGGTTTTCTGATAGTGAGCATATCAAAAATAGGAAGTAAACGTGAGAGGTGCTCGGAACTAAGCACAGGAGCTCTGTGAAAAATCTGTCGTGTGTTTCCTCACTTTCAAGACACATTTTTGGAGTGCTTCCAAGTATTTTGCAGCACAGCTTTTAATAAGAAATTAATACATTCTTGGAACATGCAGTATGATGCTTTTGGTGCTGAACGTTGTCATTAGGGTGTTTCTTGCAACACTGCTCTCTAATGATACTGCTGCAAGTGATGGAAATGAGGCAGTATTTATCAAACTTGTATGAGCAATTTGATTACCACAGCGAAGCAGAAACTATTCCTCTGTCTTTGCTGAAATCTTGAGTCCCTTCTCCTTCTATTATACTTGTCTAGTATATTTTTACACAGGAGTAAACAGATTTTGCCCATCAGTCTGATTCTGGCCATAAAACTAGTTAGTTTCTGGCCATAAAATTTCAGTGCAGTTGTCTGGATGCTGTTGTCAGCCCTCAATAATCCAAAGTTAGGCACTTTCCTCCATCAAACTTTACCCAAACAGTTGTCTTTGATGTCAAATACACAGTCTTACTCACAAACTTTTATAGCAAAACATATGGCCATTATTTTTGCACTGTAATGCAGCAAGCTAAGAGCATATCACATTAATAGAATTAAGTAAGGTTGGAAATGGGATGAGAAATGGGAATGGAAGATGCAATTCTTTGCATTATTCTTTGCCTATTAACGTGCAACTGTAGAAGTCAATGAGTTTATATAAGGAGTTGGTTTACTACTCACCCAAGCAACAGCACAATAGCTGCAATGCACTGAAGGCCAAGTAAACATATAGCTGTGGTAAAGAAAGAAGGGTGTTCAGCTGAGCAAGACCTAACAAACACTTCACATTAGGTGGAGGAAATACAAATTAATAACTTATTGTACGTGGTTGGGTATTTCTACCTCTTGGTGCTTTCCCAGCCTACCTGTAGTTATTTTACATAACTCAGGGCTGATTTAGGGTACAGAGTTCTGCTGTGCTTTGCATTACTTACCACACTTGTAGTGCTCACAGTGGGAAGTCTTGCCTTTGGAATGTTTTCCTTTCCCCCTCTGCACCGTCATTTCTGTGCTGCTCGCTGCTGCGCTGCCCTTTTTGCATACAAGCCCTGCATTCCCCTTTGCAGACATCATTGGTCTCCTCAATGAATTTCATGTTGGGGTGTAAAGATCTGACATCCTGTCTCAGAGATGATTAATTGCTGAGAAGTGGCACATTTCTGGTCTGCAGACTCAGAAAATATCAAAATATTTATTAGCATGAGGGTTAACAAGCTCTTGGTACTTTCTCTTCCCTTTTTTCCACCTGAAGCAATTTGAGAACTTAGCAAGCCAAAAAGTGGGCGTAAGCTCTGCTTAGCTATGCTTTCTTATAAACATAGCTGCTTGCGGTGTTGCAGATGCAACAAAATGTTTCCTTTTTTTGTGTGAATATTTCTAAATATTGACCTATGGTAATTTGTACAGTCTAATTTCTAGGACATTAATTCTAAATAAACAAAATGCAATAGAATGCTGCAAAACCGCTCCATTCATTAAATGACAAAATGACCCAGAAAAATAAACTCTAATGAATCCTTTGCCCGATATTCTGGACACAGTTGGGAGTAAATGATGGGGGTTAATCTTGTATCACCTTAGTGGTTATGATAGAGTTGTGATATGCTTTTTTAAAAAGAAAATATTTCTAACTCTAATTTATTGATACTGTCAAAGACCTTGTATGAATGAAAGGAAGTAGTTCAGTCAGGTTTCTGGTAGTCAAAGGTGCAACAGTAAATGCCAGTGAAAATTATAAGGCAATTTGCTGCTCTCTTGCACTAGCAGTGTATGCATAGTAGCTATGCATGCTATTTTTTTCATTCATTTATGCTATTAAAGCAATACGTTATTCCAGATCTCCATATTGAATGTGTGTTTGGACTTGAATTTACGTAGCTGAGGGATGACTTCATATTCCATCTGCTTGAAGTACAATGCAGATTCGTTGAGAATCTGATGTTCTTAATAAGCCTTGGTCACTGTACCCACTGCCTGTGTGGAGATTATTAAGTGTTTCTGTATCATGAATGACTTGACATCGTTAACAAGTGTTATGTGTTTGTGATAAGTTTTTCTTGGTTTGTTTTTAGGTCCATTTTCCAGACACTGAGAGGGCAGAATGGCTCAACAAGGTAAGGGAAGAGGAAAGACAGAGAATAAAAGCAGAGGAGGAGGATGCACAAGAATTTGAGAATAAAATAGTTCTAATGTTCTGTACTTTCAATGCAATAGGAGTTTCTGGTAGTTCATCCAGTCAGTCATTAAAAAGGTTTAATCTATCATGATTCTATTTTTAAGGTCTTTAGTGAATGACTTCATTAAAATAATGACAGCTGTGAAAGTGTGGAAGTCATTGTAGCTGTAAACACAGCTTTTATGTTCTACTTGTCTGGGACACTTTCCAGTTACTGTGGCTTCCTGACCTACAATTCAAAAATAAATCAATTTTGTAGTTTTTGATTTGTATGTATAATAATTAAGATACCCATCTGTGTAGCTTGTGTTTTCTTAATGTCTTTCATGCAAAGTGCATAGAAGAAAATTAGTCAATCAGGAAACAGTAACACAAATGAACAATGAAGAGTCTTCTGATGCAGCAGTAAAATACTGTACTATTTTTGCATTTATAGACTATGCATGTGTATTTTAAAAATGCATTTAACTCATTTTTCTTCTTCCTTTCATATGCAAATAAGCCTATCCTCTTTTACCCTTCTAACCAGCAGTGCACATCAATGCAGACTGCATGTGCATTCATGTGATAAAAGAAGAAAAATGTCTTATTGCTGTCTTGTTCCTCTTCCTCCAGTACTTTAGATTTCCAGAGTGTTTGCAAACGCAGTAAATAAAAAAATAGAGCTGAAAGATGCAGGAAGTTTTTCATTATGGCAGTAGGTTAAAAGTGGCCCCTTCTTCCATCATGTAATAAACTGTACAGAAAACTTATGTTTAGAACTTTCTACAGAAGATCTTTTATCTACCTTAAAAGAGTTTTAACTGTGTGTGAAGGTCTGTTCAATGACTCTTTTCTTTCCTTTCCATTTTCATAGACTGTCAAACAGATGTGGCCTTTTATTTGCCAATTCATTGAGAAACTCTTCCGTGAGACCATAGAACCAGCAGTGCGAGGAGCAAACAACCACCTGAGTACCTTCAGTTTCACCAAGATTGATATCGGGCATCAGGTCAGTTTCTTGTGAAGTTTTTCTACAGGGCTCTATCTTGCCCTGAGTTTGCACGGACTCTGTTTAAATCTACCCAGCAAATATTTCTCAATGACACCTGGTAAGTCTCTTCTTGGATTCTGTCATAACATTAAAGTGGTATTAAGCAACAGGTAAGTGTTTATCTGCTGTTACACATAGGAAAATGGAGCAAGATGCATTAACTTCTCTGTGAATTCTGGGGATCATTTTTCACCTATTCTGACTGAATTCCGCTCAGGGCACGGTGAATGAGTGCCCTATAGCAGGTTAATACCCTTAAAGTAACTTTGAGATATAATAGGATATTATATCTGATAATATATATCAATTACATATTATATATAATAATATAATTGAGATATAAAGCTTTGCTTCAAGCTTTTTAATAAGGCATGTAGTAAATGTCCAGCTTCAGACACAAATATGTAATATAATTTGCATGCATATTCATCTTTAATTCTAACTTAAGAGCTTAATATATATATTTGAATAGATGGATCCAGCCTTAACTTCCTTCACTATTTCAGCCTCTGAGGATAAATGGTGTGAAAGTGTACACTGAAAATGTGGACAAAAGGCAGATCATTTTGGATCTTCAGATCAGGTAATTTTTATTAACATGTATAGAGGTGCCTATGTTGTGGAATGTGTCCCCTGTTTGCTTGATTCAGTGGGTATCCTCACCCGCTGGTGGGCAGAGGGTTACAGCTTCACTGTGAAGAACCATCTCCTGAAGCAAATGAAGCTGCTTCCAGTTAACGTGTGACTGGAGGAAGGAACTGCATGCTCTAGGGAGCATTTATGAGGGAGACAGTTTATCAACTGACTCTGTGATTGCCTTATTAAAGAAATAAAACATTGTTTAAAAATACTTTCCAAAGCTGAAGCTCTGTCTTTGAAAATTCTTCTTTCTTATGCGTTAAAATTTGGCTAAAAAAATTAAATCCAAGACAAAACAAAGGTTTTAAGGTGCTTGGAATTCTTCCCTTAGTTACTTAAATTCTTTGAAGATCCAGTATTGGAAAAAATAAATCATGCCTACTGAAGTACTTGTACTCCTAGTACGATCAACTGCAGTAAATCTCCCTCTTAAATAATGCCAGAGCAATTACAATCAGCCACTTCAGCTTTCTTTGCCCTTTCACTGTGATCCCTTTCACACAGGTTTATAAATAGGTTTACACAATGTTTGCTGAAATCATTTCTTGGCACTACCTGTAGTCACAGAAGCGTTTTGAAAGAACAGTTAGTGAATCCAGCAACGTTTTTATATTTAACAGTCACAGCCAAACGTGCTGCAGCGACTACTTCTGCGTGTCTGTAGCTTGTGGAGAGGCCAGATTTATCAGCAATGATGATCAAGCAAAGAGCAGCCCTGGGCATTTCTTGCTGCTTCCCTGCCAGTAGCCAAGAGAATAACCAGGCTTCTGAGCTGTTCTTCAGGGTCGGTTCCAAACTCTGAGCTTGGTTATTCTTAAATTTGAAAAAATTATCTAATTCTTAGCATTGCTGAAGATTGTGGCTTGTCAGAGCTGGGCCCAAGTGTGTTCAAAGCTCTTTATCTTCTGCTGCAGGCCCTCCTGGCTTTCCTAGTGCAGACATTATGGCTACTTCTGTGAGCAGGGCCCTGTCTGGCTTGAACTGAATTGTTTTGTTTCTGTGAGGGGGAAAAAGAGAGCAAGGTTGATCAGGGGTTGGTGTTGCTGGAAAAGGTGCTGTCCTCCTCAGTACTGTCCCTTGAGAGCTTGCTTGGCAGGAAGCACAGGGTCAGCTTTAAAGGAGAAGCTGCTTTTGGTGATGGTCTTTCCACCACCTTTGATAGGAGCTGTTCTCCCCTCACCTGTTCAGACTGACGCCCTTCAGGAAAGTGGATGGGTCTGTTCAGCATGGCCATAGTGCATGTTGTTTTGGGAGAACCATTCCGGGGATATTAGAGAGATCGAAGTAAGAGAGTGAACGATGAACTAGTTGAAATGGTCTTGTGCAAGTCTCTCAAGGTCACTGCTTTCCTCTAAAGTAGAATTGCTGTCATCTCTTGTGGGAACCAACTTGTGGGATTAAGTTTTTGTTTTGTTTTCCTTGTTTATCTGTATGAAGTGCAGCAGATGAATGTGAAAAGCATGATAGGTTTTAACAGAATCCCAGGAACACTGTCCTCTTCCTAGATTTGAATGAAACCCTCAGCTATGTGTCTATTACATTGCAGCCTACGTAGAGAAGTGATAGCAGCTGGAGTAGAATCCAATCCAAAAGACTGAAATAAATTCCTTGGAGTAGCAACAACAGTGCTGAGTCAGGTAAAGGTTCATTTAGCCTGATAGTCTGTCCCAGCTGCCAGGAGTTTAATCTCCTAGAAAGCAAATAGAGGCAAAATCTGCAGTGACTGTCACAGCTTATGGCAATCAAGGGACTTCCCTTGATTTTGTCTGTGACAGTTTACATTAGACCTTGTCTTTGATACTCCTCCTTCAGAGGTGCTCACTATATAAGCTTCAAACCAATGCCCTTCTTGCCCAGTATCAATCATTACTGTTTGATTTTATGTATATATATATATATGTGTGTGTGTGTGTGTGTGTGTGTGTGTCCTAACAGTTCCTCTCTAGGAACTGTTAGTAGTGAGAGGAGAAGAAAAAAAGGCAGGCTTAGGTACAAAATTATATACTGATCCTAAGCCCTAAGTTATTTCTTAGGGAATCAACCGTAATTCAGTCTAGCAAGGCTGTAAAGAACAGTTCTACTACTCAGTTGCTGGAGAAAAAATTCTGACTACTTGTTCTTGAAGGCAGGTATCTCTAAATGTTTATTCTTAATTTAATTTTGTTTTTAAATGTAAACTTAGGAGCTTTCTGTAAGTGGTCCTAGAATTGTAGAGTCAAAGTTTTTAACTTCAGAGCAGTTAGTCTTTGTTTCCTAAATACCCTTGGGAAAAAAGACAAACTACCTAAGAATGCTTCACACCAATAGCTGCATTAAGCGAAGTCCTGCATGTGCCAGGTGGGGGAGAGAGAATTTGTTACAAGCATTCCCATTTTCCCAGTCTCTTTTATCCTACTGTTCCACTGGTGGCTTCCATTAGGCCTTTCTCCCATTGGCCTTTTATGACAGGCTGTAGACATTTGCTTTGAACCATATATGTGTTTAAATAGTTTCAATGCCTTCCCAAGGTGCTACTTTAGCGTTGTCATCAGCTTTCCTCATTTTTATGCATCTTCATGTTTTTTTCTTGTTTATCTTTAACACTGACCACAAAGGGGTGTGTGTGTATATTTTATGTTTAATATAAATAAAAAAATATATTTACACACACACACACACACACACACACATTTTATTATGCCTGCCTTTTTTCAGAACCCTTTGAATCGAGTGCTGCACATTGCTTGGGACACAATTACTTTTCCTCCTGCAGGCAGCTTGATTAGTTGATCATCCATGAAACAGTCATGGGAAATGACTATTTAAAATTCAATCTCATGATCACAGTTGCCAAGAAAGCTTTTTTGCTTTCTGTTATTCCCTTCCTTACCTCCCACCATACCAAGTTACTAGAGTGGTTTGTCTGATTTTCTTCTGCAGGTTGTAAACACGCTGAAGTAACTGCTGTAATCCTTCTGTGAGCCTTATGCTCAAGCACTATCCAAACTACTGGTGAAATCAGCAGTCTGGTTTCTGAGGACAAGGATGTGCAGAAATCTGCTTAAGCAAGGAAAGATAAACAAGTTTAAATGAGCTATTAACAATTGCTTAGCAATAGATATAATATAAGCATTTTTAATTATTTTTGCCAAAATACATGAAATGGTATACAATTCAGAATATTGGTTTGTGGATTGTTAGAAAAACAGCATAAATTCTGCAAAAATTAAATATAAACAGTAGTAGAGAAGGCCAAAAAAGACTGAAGAAATATTTGTTAGCAGAATACCAAGAGGTTTTGTCACTTGCTCATAATAATAAAAAAAAAATGGGCGCACCAAAGAACTTTTTTTTGGCAGCTGATCTAGAAACACACAGAAATAAATTGCAAGTCGCAAATCGAGAAATTTGCTACCATTAGTTTTACAGAGGACAGAAGCAGAAATGGGCAGAAGCGATTAAAGAAATCCTTGTGAGAGACTAGACCTTCTCCCGTAATGAAGACAGCCCAGAACCTTGTCTCCCACGTGACTCTTCTCCAGAAACATTTGCGCCATGGGCAGTGTTTTTTCCCTGGTGTCCTGGTGCCTCCAATGGCCACAAACAACGTGCTGTGCTAAATGCACCTCTGGTCTGCCGAAGTACAGCCGTACTGATGTGCTTATGTGACTGTCCTCATTAAACTGTAGCCTCTCGGTGGTTGGTACATTACATTGATCATAAATCCGTGCAGTATTATAATTTGAATGTATAAAACTTGCTTGGTAACTGAGCCTCTAAGTTTTAGGCTATGCTGGAGTCAAATTCTGTGCTGTGTTTTAATGGACTCGGCGAATACCAAAGAGAGGTAGGGGAAAAAGTGAAGTTTTCTCAGAGTTTATAACAAGGTTATGAGTTATTGACTTTTACTTCCTTGCATACAATTTTTACTTTAACCGGTAATCGTGTTATGGGAGTTTATCAGATGAGCCTATTGCTTCATTATCTTCATAACCAAAAATAATTCAGATGCCACGAGCTGCTGAGCGTTTCCACTCAGGTTTGAATTGATCTTGCTGCTG
The DNA here is from genome assembly GCA_013398315.1 of Nothoprocta pentlandii. Lineage (NCBI taxonomy): Eukaryota > Metazoa > Chordata > Aves > Tinamiformes > Tinamidae > Nothoprocta > Nothoprocta pentlandii. Next base: position 906,153 of record VZSG01000013.1, on the reverse strand, counting down.
CTTTGCATCTTGTTATTATTATATATGCGTGTGTGTATATGTGTGTGCATATAAAATTATAAACTTCTTAATACATTATTTTAAATTATACATCTGTTCTTGAACTTGATGGTAACAGCATAGTCTTTCCTGTACAGCCCTCTGTTGTGTTGTCATCTTCCATATGCCCAGACTGTGCAGTGCAGCAGAGTGACTGGATGCCCTATTACTTTTTGTATAGTCTGAAATTAATTCCAGTGTTGGACACTGTGAGAATGTTGGTACTACAGTTTCTTTCTGTTTAAGGGCATGGTATGTCTGAGATCTCAGTGACAGGACCATGACACAGAGCACAGGAGACTACGGATGATCTAAGTAATGGATATGTGGAATGCACTGTGGTTTCCTCAACTTCATTTTGTAACCATCCTATGAGAGTAGTTTAATTGATTTTGATTTATCTTGAAGGGGCCCAATGAGAGCAATCCATCCTGTAACTGATTAGATCTTTCTGGAGTAAGATTCTGCCAGACTCCTAAACGTCACTGAACAGCTTTTTAAATTATATTAAGTATGTCTTTTGGAAAACAGCAGACTTTAGGAAAATTCAGAATCAATATTTTTCTAGATCTAAAATACACATTTTACTGAAAACCCTCTGTTTGTAGCCACATCTTATTTAACCCTTGGTGCTCCTTGGAACATGTAAAAGAAGACATTTCAAACTTGAAATTGTAATTCAGCAGAGCTATTTAGTAAATAAGGAGCTCCCAGTGTTAAAGGAAATGTTTTATTGGTACAAATCACAAAAAGATCATGTTGTAAGGTCAGTGCATGTGTTTACATAATTTGAATTCCAAGGTTGGAGTGTTTCAGCTGTAGCATTTTTTAACTAATTTTCAGACTATAAATGTTGTAAATTGGATGCAAGAACTGCCCAGAGAAACTCTTTCCATTTTTCTTAATATGTTACTTCCTAATTTGCTTCTTCCCTTCCTCCTCCTTCCAGAAAGGGCTTAACTGTCTTAGCTTATACCTTACTTAGTGGTTTATCCAGCTCAGCATTTCCCAGCATACTGAATTTCAGCCTAAGCAGCTGTTTTTGCAAGTGTGAGTGATTCAGAAAGCCTAATTAGCAAAATAGGTTCTCAGTCTAGTAGGTCTTAGATTGCATTAGACTGAAAACAGGTTTGAGGGCACCTGCTATTGATGAGACCTATAAAAGAGCTTTTTGGAAGTGAGGGATGTATTGGAAGTGTCCATTATTTGCCAAAAGGGAGGTTACTTGTGTGTCCTGATGTGTGTTTCAAAAGATGGTAACGTAGCTGCTAGCCCTAATTTCTGAGGCTTTGTGATAATGATGGTTTGGGGTGGGGCAGTATGACTTGAAGTTTTAGTATTTTAATCTTCATTTCTTTGTATCTAGACTGACATACCAAATATATAATAGTGAATTCTGGTATATAAATATTTACATTTTTTTCCCCGTTTTAGTTTTGTTGGCAACTGTGAAATTGACCTGGAGATCAAGAGATACTTCTGCAGAGCTGGAGTGAAAAGTATTCAGGTGAAGTTCAGTGTTTATTTTGGAAATACAGTAATTTTTACTTCTTTTGTGATAAAATAGCATGTAGTTTTCCATAAAGAACAAGAAATTATGTTGCATTTTTGCTTGTTGTGACCTATTGCTTTTGTGCTTGTTGATTATAAATAGTGACATAACTTACCTACATCTAAAGGTTAAATAAGTATGATTTAAATCTGTGATATTCTCTACTAGAAAAGGTAATTTCAAGAATGAATACTTTCATTAGGTTAGTATTAATGTCATGTGTAGGTTAATAAGGACCATTAAGGAATTCAAACTTTTCTTTTATTTACCGAGTGAGGGATTGTTGTTAGTTTTAGCTACTGGTAACCTGGTCTTCTGATACTGTTCCTCATGTCTTCTATGCTTTCTGAGAACAGATCTTTCTCTAACAAGAAAATTAAAATGCTTTTTGTCTTGATATATCCATATCTACACTATTTTGTCCTGATATCTATGGGTGCCATTGTGTTGCGGTTGAACACCAGAATGATAACTTCTTTCTTACTTTTGGCACAACTACAATTAACATTACACTGCATAATTTCAATGAATGTTACCATGTACAGGGATTTGAAAGCCTCTATGTGTGTGTGTGTGTGTGTGTGTATATATATATATATTCTTTTTTGATTTGGATGCTATAAAACTGCATGCTTTTGTGTAATATTCATCTGTGATAAAGGATGTGAGTGAATAGACTTTATATAGATTGAGTTTTAAAATCAGTTCTGTTGTTTTCTTCCCCCACTCAGATTCATGGCACTATGAGGGTTATCCTGGAACCGCTGATTGGCGACATGCCCCTAATTGGAGCACTATCCATTTTTTTCCTTAGGAAACCTGTAAGTAAACTGAAAAACCCTCTTCTGTGTTGAGAATGTTATTGACAATAGTGAGTCTGTAATAAAGCAAGAATTAAGAAGCGAAGGAGAGAATCTGGGAAAACACTGTCCTTTAACTTGGATTCCCAGCAAAATAGTGGAATAATTCTTCGGTGCCTAGACAAAACAAGATTAGTAAAAATTACCTTGGAATTGTGGAACGAATCGGGTCAAAGCCATCAGCTTTTTCCTTATAAACTTTACAGTTAAGAGAGGGGCTGTAGATAGCACCTAGCTTGTTTGTAACGAGGCTTTTGATGTCCCTTTTCCTGGCAGTCTGTTAGAGAAGCATGGTCTAAATAAAACGTCTGCAAAGTTGCTTTGAAACACACGGTGGTGTAAATTACTATCAAAATAGGCTTTACTGTATGTTTACCAATGGCACAAATACGAGAACAGCTTGAGAGTAGCACAGAGTGGGACTGGAGTTCAAATCAGTCACGACAGGGGCAGAAGTTGTGTCGGGACATAAGGTAGATCAGCTGGAAGAGGTACCAGTTCCGAGCACACCCTTGGGCCAGCAAAATAGCCAAACAAATGTGAACCAAGAAACTCTCCCTCGCATGAGAGGTGCAGAGCTAGACTAGCAAGTGCCACGAAAGGCTAGCTAGCCTTATGCCAAGATACTCTATATTCAGTTTTAGGTTCAGCACTTTAACAGAGGTGCTGACCAGTTGGTGCATCAGATAAAAGGCACTCATGGTCAGTCCTGTCTATGTAATTCCCATTGGGAAAGACATCCTGAAGTGTTTTGTCATTACCCTTCTCCCCATACCACCATATTAGAGTCCATTTGACTCCATGGGACAAAAAAAAGGGTGGGAAGGAGACTAGAGCATGAAAATTAAAGACTTAACCCCGCAAAGTATCCAGTAATTGGAAGTATTTGTTTCACTCATTTAAAAACTAAGCTAGTGGGCAAGTTCGGACTGTTGAAAAATCCATTTGGGAATTGAGTTACTTCATGATTTTGACAATAATACCTGGATGATTATTTTTCCCAATCAGATTTTCCCCCTACCCCCCTTTTGGAGAGAAGGGGGAAGGAGATTCTTAATGTTCATTTTTCTACATTCTGTAGGAAGATCTAAAATAATGCTTATTATAGAAGTTATGTTTCTGTAACAAAATTCTGTCCCCTTACTAGAGAGCAAGTGGCTGCAGCCAAGAAAAGCTTCTCTTCAGTATTTTTGTTGAGAGAGAAGAGGAATTAGTTGGCAGCGAGCAAGAGAGTTTGTTCTCATATTTTCCAGTCTACAGTAACTGGCAACAATTCCCCTTGCCTCTGTATCATCTGCTTGCTGGCCTTAGTGACTATATAAGGCAACACTGCCTAAATTAATGGTTCTGGACATACTTGTTTAATGAGTTTGCCAGAGTCTTGTATTTCTGAGTAACGCTTGGAGTTTTGATGCCGACAGAGCTCTTAGTTTATATAAACTTCTTAAATATTTGACTTTGTTGTTGTTATCATGAAGAAGGGGTATAAGTCTTATCAGATTATAAATTATGTCCAAATATGTCAGGGGATTTTGAGAGGAATGTGCGTTTTCTCATGTTTTGAACTTAGCCTTCTTTTAAGTCTCTGCTTTTCAGTGCTAGAGAGATAAGTTAACCTTGTGTAACAGTTGGGATTTGTAAGGTTTTTTTTATATATATATATTAACACCATGTTTTAACATAAGCTATATTGAACATATATTCCAGTTCTCTTTGGAAGAGCAAGTGTAGTTACCTTGCACTTCAAGTACAAAATTTTGCACATTGTTAATTATTTTGGTTTTGATTCAGTTATTAAGTGTGTGATTTAGTGGAGTGCTCAATATTGAAAACTTTTCCCCTCAGCCCCTCTCCTTTCTCTTTAAAAATAAAGATAAAAATAAAAGCAGGAATTAGCATTCCTTCAAGGAAAAGGGGGAACTCTTTCAAAACCCTCCTTTTGATACTCATTCTCTTGTCTTCCACTTTGCTGCTGACTTGAGCGCAGCTCTGCTCTCTACTGTAGGGACAAGTTCCTTCTAACCCCTTTCAAAGGGGATCTCTGGAACACTTGGAAAGTGCCAGAACTTATGCACTATTCTAGTAATACTGGCTAAAAATACTAGAACTATTCTAGTAATACTGGCTGAAAATTAGGCTTGTTGCTCACACAGTGAAAATGATTTGCACTGCTACATTATGTACTTACTATTTGCTATTCCATGTTTGCTATAAACTATGAATTTTTTTTTTCTAGAGCTTCGTGTGGTTGAGTTTTGTTTGAGAAGCAGAGTCTGTTAAATGTTTACAGGGAAAAGCCACTGGAAACATGCTGTATTATTACCACTACTTAGTGGTGTAATGTTAATACATTACGCTATTGCTGCATTGCATCCTCCACAAATAGGAGTGGAGGATGTGGTAGGTCACACCTCCCAATAAACCTGAGTGAGGAGACAGAACTTATCCCTCGGAGCTGTGTCCTTGCTCCCCACAGCAGAACTGAAACTTGTCCTGCAGAAATCTACCACTGGAATAACGGGAAATTATTTCTGCACACTTTAAAACATTTCCTGGCTTTTCTTCTGAGAATTAGAGGAGCTCCTGGCAGCCAAATTAAACCACAGGTTTGACAGTGCTTAGAAGGTGCCTTTTGTGCAAGGACCACAGGCACTCCCACTTGGCTGGGCTCTCCATGGCCTGGGCCAGCACAGGCTTCTGAGGGTTCTCCACTTGCTGGGCTTCACCTTTTAAGTGAAATATAATAATAAATTGAAATATAAGTCACATCTTTAAATTGATCTTGATACAGTCTTAAAGATTGTTCTACTACTATTTGCTTAAATATATGAACATGAGACTACTGTTTTATCTACTATTTCTGTACCCTAACACTTGTTTTGTGTTGCATATTGCTCATTTCAGTATTTATCGACTCATTCATGTAGTTCTAGATTAAAATAAAGCTTAATGTGATTGTTTTGACATCTGCATGGTTATTGCTGCAAGAGTGAATTTGAGTGTTTTGATTTGTGAATACTTTGCACATCAAATGCTCCTGAATTTCTTCAGTCTCTCGGAATTGGGCACTTGCCTTGAATAGACAGATGCCAAGGGTGTTTATAAATGTGCTACAGATGCCACTCGCTCAGGGTAAGGCTGAAGGGGCAGGAAGTGGGTACCCAGCTGGTGGTTAGTGCTGGTGGGTTTGGGTAGGGAATGGGCTCCAGGACTTTGTCACCAAAATCACCATAAGCCATGAGCACATTTGCCACATTTACTTTAAGACAGTCACAGCACTGGACAATCCCTTAAAGGTTTTATATTTCTCCTCCTTTTCCCCCAAAGTGTATAATAAAGAATTGATGAGAAGGAGTTGTATGGCTGTGCTGTGCAGCGCGCTGCTTGGATAAGCAGCTTGGATAAGATGCCAAGTATCACAGAATCACAGAAGGTTCAAGGTTGGAAGGGACTTCTAAAGATCATCTAGTCCAACCTTCCTGCTCAAGCAGGAATGCCCAGAGCATGTGGAACAGGGTGGTGTCCAGGTGGGTTTTGAAGACTTCCAGAGAAGGAGACTCCACAGCCTCCCTGGGCAGCCTGTTCCAGGGCTCTGTCCCCCTCACAGGAAAGAAGTTCCTCCTCACCTGGAGATGGAACCTCCTGTGTTTCAACTTATACCCATTTTCCCTTGTCCTGTCACTGCCCACCAATGAGAAGAGCTTGGCCCCTTCCTCCCTACATTCTCCCTTCATGAACTTACACATGTTAATCAGATCCCCTCTCAGCCTTTTCTTCTCCAAGCTAAACAAGCCCAGCTCCTCATACGAGAGATGTTCCATTCCCTTAATCATCTTAGTTGCTGTCGGCTGCACCCTCTCTAGGAGCTCCTCATCCCTCTTGTCCTGGGGAGTCCAGAACTGCTCCCAGTACTCCAGGTGCAGTCTCACCAGTGCTGAATAGAGGGGCAGGATGCCCTCCCTTGACCTGTTGGCAACAGTCCTCCTGATGCAGCCAGGATCCCATTGGCCTTCCTGGCCACGAGGGCACTGCTGCCTCATGGTTAACTTGGTGTCAACCAGGACTCCCAGGTCCCTCTCCGTGGAGCTGCTCTCCAGCAGGTCGACCCCTAATCTGTACTGGTGCCTGGGGTTCTTCCTCCCCAGGTGCAGAACCCTTATTGTCCTCATTAAACCTTGGTTCAATAAGTACTTGGTTTTCTAGTAGAAACTTCAGTAAACTTCTCTTAGTGGGAGCAAAGGAAGAGTAGAAACAACTTTGACTAGCACGTAGCAGTTAATGAGAAACGGTAAGGAGTGTCTGCAGTGCTGGGCAGGGCAAGGAGGGGCACTGCCTTTCCAGCACCGCTTAGCTCTGCTGTAGAGAACCAGCTGGCGCCCTTAAATACAGCTGAAGGCAGGGAATTATATATTGCTCAAAGGGATGACGGAGAAGGAAAGGACGTGGAGCTATTCTTAACATTTATAAGTCAAGACTTTTTACTTTTTTTAAGTATGGTATTTCCTAAATTCAATATTTCGTCAAATGATTCATCTGTTGGCAATCTTTTGTTTGCTTCCTTTCCTCTGCTCCAGGGCACTTGGGTTTGAAAGCGTCACCACGTTGTTTTAACTTGCTAGCAGGAACGAGGGCTCTGCTTTTCCCTCTTGCAAGCCATGACACTGTGATGTTGGAAATATAAAACCACCCTGTTATTTGCTGGCTAGAAGGGCTCTGGCTTGCAGATGGAACAGTACAGGAGAGCTCTTAACTACTCTGAGCTTCACGGACACCAGTGCTGATTGCTGTACTAGGTACAAGCTTTTGGGTCAGAACTTGATGTTTTCGGAAAGCTTTTCTTACGTTGCCAGAGCTATATTTTCTGATTGCCTCTGGTGATCTCTGGAAGCCAGAAGAGCAGACTCAGAACAACCTTTCTGAGGGCTTCGTGTGAAAGCAGTACCTGAAAAGGAGAAAGCTTCTGTGTTACAAATCACTGTAGGTTAAGACTAGAGAGTTTGTGGTACTGCGTTGGTGTCGCTTCCCGTTACTCCTGGTCCTTTCATACAGACCTGGAAGGGAAGCCCTGCAGTGGGTAAATGCAGGAAATCACATCCCCAAGAAAAACCTACCCTCAAAGCCCAGATAGTTACAAGATTGATTTATGCCAAGAGTTTGAAGGCTCATATCCCTTCTAAAACATTTAATGGCTTAAGATTTATTGCAAAGCTATTCTATTAATCCTATAAAGTGCTTAGCCTTACTAATGTTTCCTGACTTCTGTAGCTCCAGCTTTGAATAGAAAAGCATTTAGTGCTTCTGAAATAGAGCCCCTTTCATTGTAACTATTCTTGTTCAATAAGAAGGTGAAGGAAGGTTTCTGATATTGTGTGCACTAATTGCATTCTCTAAATGCAATTAGGAGAAACTTTCTAAGTAGCTACTGTAAATGGCAATAACTTTTCATGATTATTTTTCCATGCTCCATTAAGCTGGCTCCACATAGACAGGATGAACTTGGCTGTGTTGTTTGTGAGAAGAGATGTGTAATATTAAATACCCAAAGTCTTGACAATGCACTGTATGCATTTGATTTGAGTTTTAGGTAAGATTGCATCCACTTTTTGAGCATATTGCTGCCATTTAGCCTTCCTAGAAACTCCAGAAATAGATGTGCCTTAGCAATCTGAGCTTATCACCTACCGAGAGTGGAGCTCTTCCAATTCCGCTGTTAACTCTGCATTCCTTTGCTGAAAATGTTAATTACACAACAGTTTTCTTAATCTCTCCCATGCACAACCTCTACATGCTGGCTGGCAGCCTGACTCGTAGCTGATGAAGGCTTTTGTATTTTAATGGAGTATGAATCTGACGGAGGAAGAGCTGAGTTCTGGTGTGAGCACCGGCTCTTGAGCAAACTGGCCAGGTGACTTTGACCTCTTTGGTCGAAAAAGCAAACAGTGAGACTGGTTGAGAGGCCCAAGTCCCTTAACAGGATTTTCTAAAATTCAGGGTTATTTAGAAGTATATGGAACATACTGTTTGAACTTTGAGTAGGCTATTAGAATCTGGATATAGAGTGAAGTAACTGTGGGGAGTGATGTGAACTGCAGTGTACATTAGCTCCTCTGCATTGCCTGCTCAAGCACATACTTTTCCTTGCAATGTGTCTAAGGTGGATTGGCCTTTTCCCGTTAAAAAGAGTCATTCCTTTTTATTTTTCCTGCTAGCTGTCTCATGGAAAGTGTGTGAAAGCTTGGGGATGGCTTGAGGAGAGAAGACTTTGTCCTGTTCAGGGACCTGCTTGCAAGAATCCCATGGGATAGAATCCCGAAAGAGGGATCCAAGAGAGATGGTTGATATTCAAGGCTCCCTCCTCCAAGCTCTGGAAAGGTCTTTCCCCATGAGAGGGAGAGCAAGCAAAGGTGTCAGGAGCCCTACCTGACTAAACAAGTTGCTCCTGGCAAAACTCAAATAGAACATGAAAGCAGGGTGAGGTGACCTAGGAAGAACATAGGGTATCTGTGCAAGTAAGGAGAGGGTCAGGGAAGCCAAAGCCTAACGGGAGCTGATTAATGAACAGGGTGAGGATCATTAAGGGTGAGAAGGGCTTCTATGGGAGAACCAGCAGCAAAAAGAAAGGTAGGGAAAATGTGGCCCTGCTACTGGGGACAGGGGACTTGGTGATACAGGAAATGTCAGGATACTCAATGCTGCCTTTGCCTTGGTCTGTGGCTGTGTTTCATTTTGGAATATCCAGTCATTATATCATAATCCTGTAGCATTGAAAGAAAGGTAACTAGTGTCTGTAAATCTTTTCTTTGATTTTTCTGCTTAGTTGCCTGCTGAAGTTAGGCTAGGTGCTTCATAGATGCAGCTGTTAAAATATTTGATTAGTACTACAAAAGTACCTTAATTAACAGTGCTCCTTATGTAAGTACATGCATTATGTGTTATCTGCAGTCCAAGTATTCACAAAGGAAATCACTAATTAAACTGTTAATAGATTCTTTATAGAGAATGGTATGTGCTGGTTTTTGAATAGAGAATGAATGAAGAGCGATTCCTCTTGCCTTTTGCATAAAGATGCAACATAGCTGCCTAGAAATCTGCTGTTTTGTTTCAGTCTTTAGCAAAACATGATTAGTTTCTTAAGTGAGGAATCTTAAAATGCTGCTGTCTTTTTGATGCAGTCATTCTTAGATAGGGCTAGTTGGTTTTGGAAGGGTCACGTTATTTACGTGGGTTTGGATTTGCTGTTTGGAGGATTCTGTTATCTTTGGGCAATTAATAGAAAGTTTTTAATGAAAATATGGAAATATTATTTATGTAGAACCAGAGGATTACAGGACTGAAAGGAGATCAGAAAGCAATTGTTAAAGCTAGCAGCACAGAAGCAGAGCAGGTGCATTTGTAGCATTTGTAGTGGCAGGAGGACAAACATTCTCTGAAGGCTCTAGCAATGATCACTGTTGATCCCTGTAAATTATTTCTGAGGATTTTTCTGCCTTCAGTATCAAATCCTATTGATACTTTGCTTTATCTCATTAAAGGTAAAATGGCTTTGTCTCCCAGAAACAGTTTCCTGTGTATTTGCAAACTGATGTAGGTCTTCCTTCCACCTTCCTCTCAAACGCAGCCCTTCATTCTTTCCCTGGTCATGGTGTCTTCTGGGCAGTTTTTCTGCGCTCAAATGCACTTCCTCATTGATCCATGTTTCCTAGCACGGGAAACCACACCAAACTCCTGCTGAGACATTGCTCTTATGGAGCAGAATGGCAGGATTCCTGCATTTATCCGGCAGGCTGTTGGTCCCTCTTTGCCTCTCTGGCTGGTACAGGGCATCAGTCCCTGGAGCTTCATTTCCAACCCCCAGAGCCTTTTCCACAGAGCTGATGCCTTCTCTGTTGATCACTCTCCTGCATTTATACAGCTTTGGTTAATCTTTCATTTCTCCCCCTTGAATAGCATCATGCATTGTAGTACCTACCCATTTTGGCTACAATTATCAAGATCTCTCCAATTCTTTCCCTGTCCCTCAATGTGCCCTGTGATACTTCT
>VZSG01000013.1:879391-895339 GCA_013398315.1 Nothoprocta pentlandii | reverse complement strand
AAAATACAGAAAATACAGAATAGGACATTATCCAGAACAGTTCTCTGCAGAATTTCATCCTGTGGCAGTGAACCATTGGTAACTATCACTGTGACTTCTGGGGGGGAAAAAAAAAACTAAAAAAACTACTCTTATACTAATCAAGATTGCACTTTTTTTGTGTGTGCTTCTGAGAATTGAAGAGGAAATGCAGAAAGCCTTAATCAGGCTATTTAATGTCTAAATTTTCCCCATCTGATGTCCAGGATATTAGATCACTTCATTCTGACTTGTTTGCAAATTCATGTTGGTGACTGTTCATTTAGAAATGTTTTTCTAAAGAGCAAGACCACCATTTAGAGTCTGATGTTTGCTGTATGTGGTAAATGCTGCATACATGTTTATAAATCTGTGTGTATGAGTGTGGGTGAATCTATGTATGGATGGGTGTGTATAAATATATGTGCATGTGTGTGAATATACATATATTTAAAAGGTGGGTTAGAAAGTTTTTGTTCTTTTTCTATTTTTTCCTCCTTCTGGTTTAAAAGTCTAGTTGGGATATAAGAAATTGTTTTTCTGTTTAGAAAAATATGCTGGAAATGGATCAAAACCCATGGTGATTAGTTTTGTTTTCTCAGTGCTAGGAACTCTAAATTGACTTTCACTTTTTCTTCCTGTAATTCACAGCTTTTGGAAATTAACTGGACTGGACTGACAAATCTTCTGGATGTTCCAGGGCTAAAGTGAGTATATGTAACAGCTTTGTTGTTGTTGTTGTTGTTGTTGTTGTTGTTTTTGTTGTTTTGTTGTTTTGGGATTTTTTTTTTGAAAGCAGAAAAATATAAAGATCATCAGCTGCATATACAGCTAAATGTTTTTAGGTTAACATAATTTAGAATTATATGAAACTGAAGAATGAACAATATAGTATTTTAAGTATATAAGAAAAAATATCCTATCTAGTAGATCTTGTTAAAAAATCCTAGTTTTCTCAGATTACCAGAATCTTGTGGATTTCTCATTTGCTTTTCTCACAGAACATCAGAAAGCCAAAGAACCTTATTTTTCATGCCAGTGGGTTCACAGCATCTTAGTTTTTGGCTTTGTACAGATATAAATGTCTAGTTCCTTGTGAACAGATAGTAATAAGAAATAGAATTCCTAATTTTTTGAATATTTTTTCCAAAACTTTCTTCTTTTTTTGTGAAAATCAGATAAGATAGTGAAAATATTGACTATAGCTAAAAGAATATGCTTGGTTTTTATTCAGATTTATTTGAAAGAGTAAATGATTTAAAAAGAAACAAATGAAAATAAAATAGGAGAGAGCCAAGTTACTTTGTACCATTGCAATCCTGATGAGATCAAAGCCAGAATTAGAACTTGAAATTTATGAATGTAATCGTAACCCCAGGGCTTTTTAGTGTTAAGAAAATAGTTAATGCGCTAATAAATAGTTTTGACAAAGGCATCAGTTAGCTGATTCCAAAATTATTTCCTGTAGTTTGAAAGCAAGCATCTGGATTTAGGAATTAAGGGTTAGGAATCCATTGCTCAATGGATTGACTAAAACAATTATTGCTTGCTTAGACATTTCAAAACATTCTATAAAATGCCAACTGAACAGGTTGCAATTAGAACTTAAATAGGTTAATGGCTGCCAAAATTGCTTATGATTCAAGGCTGGTTAAGGCTGCCTCTGAGGTAAGAGGTTTTCTTCATGAGTGAGGAATTGGTTTCCAAAATACAGCTTCTGAGTAAGAATTTGCTCTTTTGAGGTAACAGTAATAAAGTTGCATTTAATAGTTATGGTTATTAGGCTTCTGAGGTTCATATTCTTCTACATGTTTGCCTGACTGGAAAAACAACCTCAACTATAAACAAAGTCTTGTTAAATGCCTCCAGTTTATGGTTTCCAGAGCAACCAAGCGTGGCCACGTATGCATATAGTGGCTGCAGGCTCGCCCTGGTATAGTTTCTATGGTAACTGTAACTGAGGTGACTCAGTCTATTTTGCCAGTGAAACTCTTCAGAGCTGTCTTTTTTCCCAATTTTTAAAGACAGGTTGTGGTTTTTCATATAACAATTTGACAGAGTGCAGTTGCTATAAGCAGTGATGAGCACAAGAGTGCTGCTAACAGAGGTACCTCTAGTTCCACATCTCCACGCTCAACTGCTTATCGGTTGTCTTTGCAAATGAATTCTGCCAATTAAATCTCTTAATTTGCTGCTGGAAACTTCCCTGTTGTCTGGTAACAACTCTCATTGCTCTTTCTTTGTGATTCCACTAGGAAAAGGAGACAAAGGCATTCATAAAGGAGTAGAATTAAAATCTGTGTGTGGAACGAGGCAGCGAGAAGCCTCTTGTGCTATCAGGAGAGGTCTTGGATGACTGGGAGATTAATTCTGTTATGGTTAATTAAGAGATAGGAAGAGTCTTCTCTGCAGCCTAAGGAACACTCTTTCTGCAGGATAAAGAGAAGGCAGTGCAGGAAAAGATGTAATTGCTATGCGTTCACTAACGAGGATTGCTAAATGTAATTAGAGAACAGTGAGCTGAATAGGTAACTACCAATTATTTTCCACAAGAGAATTAAGGTTTTGGAGAAATTTATTAGAATCAATCATCTAAAGTATTTTACATTTCTCTAATATTCCTGAACTGAAAAAAATATTTCTTAGTTTTAATAACAGAATGTTTATCTTAAGAATATTTAGGGTGTTAAGAAAAAGAGCTGATTATCAGTGATGCATCCAATTAAGACTTTGAATTGGTACTACTTTTTTCTATTGCTTGAGTAGACCTGGGGTTTGGCCCTTGTATAGATGATTGTGAATCCTACAAATCCTGTTGAGCTGTGTTGTCTTTACTTATGTAAAGAGATTGCTTACAGTGCTCCATTTGAATATGAATCAGTATCTCTGAACTTTTTTGCCAGGTTTAGGATAGATTTATTTATGCTTATAACTTCATAATGTATGTGATTTTAATGAAATACTAAAGAAAGGCATGATCACTTCCTTACTAAGTAGCTGTGGCATAGTTGCCTCTCTTGTACTGCTCTCATTTGTTGGTTCTCTGACCTGGGTCAGATGGTTTTATCTATTAATTGTCCTTTTTCAGGTATGTGCTTTAGTGAACATAAAGACAAAGCTTTTCTCTCCTTGCCAGACAGGAACGTTAACAACAGAACAAATATATGTGGTATCTAAAAGCCTAACATTTGCCGCAGATGTGTCATCAGACTTGTAATTTGAAATACTCTTCATGCAATGTGTGCTTGTTGCTTGTTGCTCTTGTAGTTACCGTGACAGCTATTTTCCCTTTTAATGTTAAAAGTGCTTGAGATGTTTAACTTTTTAATCTCAGTCTCACAGAAAGTAGGAGCTAATTTGTAGGCCCACTTCACACAATGCACTTCTACATTCAAAACTTGAATCAGGAATACAGATCTGCACAGATCTGAGTGAGCATTGATTTTGAAGCAAATAAATGAAGCAGCATTGCTACAGCCAAATCGTTGGACAGGGAGGGCCCACCTGTGTTTCCTAGATATATGAATTGGCCAAACAAGGTATTAGTTCTTCCAGCAAAACCTAATATTATGTTTTGAGGAGAGTAACTTGTTTTCTTCTGTTCTGGATTTACCATTCTTTTCTTGGAGCAATAAATATAGCAACTCTAGTTTGGTTAATTTAGCAATGAGAATTTCAAAAGGGTAAATATTTGAGGGTGTTTAATAATACTCAGCCTATTACAGTTCACTCTGTAATCACAGGTTCTTGTTGCTCTCTTACCACTAAGCATTTATTTTGCTGTGTGGTACTTGAACTCTAACAGCTCATATTATGGGCTAAAATTTCTCAAGAAACTGTTTTTGCTCCTTATGTGGGAAATTCACCAACTATGTCTCAGCTTCTTTATTTCTACGTCTCAGCTTCTTTATTTAGCTGGTGACCTAACATCCAAAGTAGATAGAAATTTTCTCGGAGTTTAAAACTTCAGTGATACGCAAGTTTCAATGGAGTATTTTGGTGAGGGAGATTTCATGCTAACCTAAAGAGACCTGCGTAGATCCTGTGTATGAGTTAAGGGAAAAGCACAACTTGATGAGGGGTGACACTGGCTCTTCACAGACCTTCCTACTGGATGTGTTTGTGGTGAAGCAGGGCGGCCAAGGGGATGTAAGCTGTGCAGGTTACACATCTGCAGCCTTAAGGTGAATGTGAAATGAGCCAGGTTGTATTTTGTGGGTTAGTTCAGTTACACATCCTCTACCATGCGGGGTTTATGGTTTGTCAGTAGGTGTCCTTTGCAAATGAAACTTAAGTATGTGTTAGGTTACAGGGCAACACCTGTGCTCATGTGTGGCACCCACAGTGTGAGAACTGCTCCCAAGCCCTAGCCCAGACCTAGACAAACAGCGCCCAGCAGTTCCACACAGCAACGTTCCCAGTCATCACACATTGATGCTGTCTGTGCTTTCATTTCAGAAAGACTTTAGAAAGAGTCTTAAAGCAAAGCTAGTATTTAATCAAAGAAATCACACCTGCACTTCATCCCTGGAGCTTTTGCACCTGTAAATACCTCAAGTATTTTTGTCTCTGCCTCCCTGACCCTTGGTGCCTACCGTAGAGCTCTGCCCGGGCTCTCGCGACCCCTGCTCATCCACCCACGCGTGGGCAGTACAGCCGAGCTGTGGTGCTTGACCCTGGGCACGTTTGTTGTCAGCCCAGCCCCTCCCGGCTGAACCCTGAGCTTGGGAGATGTTTCCGTGTGGGTGTAGGGGCCGGTCAGGGTTGTGTTTTTAGTGGTTTGTTGCCAGAGCGGTTGCGTGGCCGCTCCCTTTGTGCCAGCGCCAAACCTGCCCGGCCTGCGCGGCTCCACCTCACGGAGCGCGGCCGCTGCGGCCGTCCTCCACCACAGCCCTGCGAGCTCGAGGGGACGCCTGGCTGCCTCCTGCCACAGCGGTGCCTCGCTGCCGGCCTCCTGCCACCCTGGTGCCTCGCTGCCCGTCTCCTGCCACCCTGGTGCCTCACTGCCCGCCTCCCGCCACAGCGGTGCCTCGCTGCCCGCCTCCTGCCAGCGTTGTGCCCTGCTGCCCGCCTGCCGCCACAGCGGTGCCTCACTGCCTGCCTCCCAACACAGCGGTGCCTCGCTGCCCGCCTCTTGCCACCCTGGTGCCTCGCTCCCGGGCAGTTAGAGCCTTGCTGAAATGCAAAAGCAGATACCCGTGAACGTCTCTTCCGTTAATGTGCAATGGGGACAATCAGCCTTGTGCAACAGCCTCCGGATCTGGGCAATTTGGAAGGGAGGACTAATGTGAAGATTAATTCTGGTAGCGGGAAAATGACAACTTCATACGGGTCTGTTCTGTTTCTGCTATTTTGTATCAACTGCTTCCACCTGGTGGCCCTTTTGGCAAGAATCCTTTCTTGGTTAGGGGAAAAAAAATGCTTTTTAAAGGCTTTTCTAATTGGAAACAAGGGCTATAGAGCGGCAGAAGGATAAAGAAATTCCTGCGGCCCCAACATACACTAGTATATGGCATAAAACACTGCCTTAAAATTCATTTTAAATATAACTTTTTTTTCCCCCCAATAGTGGTTTGTCAGATACAATAATATTGGACATAATATCCAACTACCTGGTCCTTCCGAATAGAATTACAGTCCCCCTTGTCAGTGAAGTGCAGATCGCGCAGTTGCGGTTTCCTGTACCAAAGGTAAGGATACTTCCGTTAATAATATAATTTGGAAAGATTTTCTTAGTATTGATTTTTAAAGAAAGGCGTATATATGCAAAGATCTAAATATGGCTCTTGCAGTAGTACATCATGAGTCCAGTCAATTACACATAAGCAGTTGCATTTATGAATGTTATGGATAATATTAATGTTTGGTAACAACAAAATTAAGAGGGAGCAGGTATTTTTCTGCCTTAATAAGATCTTTCATATATAATTGGTGATGTATAGCTCAACTGTACAAACCAAAAATTATGTAATGTGTGTTTTATATTCTCAAAGTTTTGTTAATGCTCCTCACTAAGCAATTGTTACTGCTCATTACTACTGCTTTTCAGTACCATGAAGTTTCTTGATATAAGCAGCATATTTCTGATTGCTGATGACAGTTTTTCTTTTCAGGAATCTCTTTAGGTACCAAGTCTGCTGTGTATGTGGATCATCGTTGATACTCTCCCATTTACCATGTTCAGTCATGCTTTCTGCAAGTAGTAGGAATCCAATTTAGAATTATTCTAGCTATAAAATATTTGGAATACAAAGTAGTATACAAATTAGTGGATAAGTTTCATATTAAGGAAATAGCGATTGAAGTTTTTCAAAGTATATCACACGAAGTGACAAAAGGGTTTATTATTGAGGCCTGTAGATAAATGGATTTTTTCCTCCTTTTTCAGGGTGTTCTAAGGATACACTTCATTGAAGCTCAAGACCTGGAAGGGAAAGATACTTACTTAAAAGGGATAGTCAAAGGAAAGTCAGACCCTTATGGAATCATCCGTGTAGGGAACCAGATTTTCCAGAGCAAAGTCATCAAAGAAAATCTCAATCCAAAGTGGAATGAAGTTTATGAGGTATAATCAGTTAGAAAAACATTGTGCATTCTGTAAAGTTGACTTCTAAAAACCGTTTTATGAGGTTAAGTGTCCTGGATGTTCCCTTGAGAAACTTCTTCATATCTTCCTATAAAAGCAAAGTTCTGTAAAAAAAAAAAAAAAAAAAAAAAAAAAAAAAAAAAAAAAAAAAAAGGAAAACCAACAACTCCCTATTGATTTGTACATTTCTTTTTTTTTCTAGATTGTGCGTCGGTAAGTCCAAAAATCAGTCTAGTTCCTTAATATCAACAACTCATATCTCAAAAACTCTTAACACTCCTCAATTCATAATAAATTACATATTTTTAAAGCATTTGCTTATTGATGTGCTAATAAATTCAGATCAACACTGCATTGTTACTTTGACAGTTGACAAAACTAGTTAGTTTTGTTATTGATGTTGTCATTTATATTATTGTAATTCTAGGCCTTAGTATATGAACATCCAGGACAAGAGCTGGAGATTGAACTTTTTGATGAAGATCCAGATAAAGATGACTTCCTGGGAAGGTAAGTGTTTTGGAAAATATGTTTATAGGCATTGGTGAAGAGAGTAAGTATTGTGATGTAATCTTTTTGTTTTTATTGCATTTTTGCTATAATTTTCAATTTATAAATTGCATATCTTTTCAAAGTTCTGATAGTAAGTAGCTTTCTAATTCTTTGCACTCCCCGTGTATTTAAATAAATATATTAAAAATTTGTACAGGCTATATGTTTGTATGTTTATATACTTACACCAAAAGATAAGGTAAGTGCTGTGGATATCCAGAAAGGAAAATGCACTTTTTTAAAAGAAATTAACTCTTATTTGTTTTAATGTTCTTAACATAGCATGAAGTTGTGATTACTGGCTCAGACAAGGTTGATAAAGTTTTATAACTGTCTGTCTTCCCTAGGAGGTGATCTTATCAGTTTGATATAAAAAATAAAGAAATTTGCTGTAATGCTTTTGCAAACACTGCTCACTATTAGCTTCCATAGGCATACCTCTAGTGTTTACCCATAAACATACCTGGGTTTTAGTCAGCTTCTTTCTCCAGTAATTTGTCACCTTTATTTCTTGCAGAGTTTTGGAGCTTGCCTTTGTGGCTTTCCCTACAGATTAGAACTCCCTTATCTTTCCAGCTCCTTCTCTCTTAACAGGAGCAACAGTACCTACTTCTCCTCTCATTTATTTAAAGAAGTAGGTAGTACCAAGGCTTCTTTTCTTTGCACTTCCCTAATCTTAACACTAAAGGGGGGGAAAAGCAGCAGTTTGACCATAATGAGTACATCAGTCCTTGTAAAAGAACAGGCCAAGGCAAATGGTCCTGTGCTGGCATGTACTTGTCTGTACTGTTTAATTTTT
Source organism: Nothoprocta pentlandii (assembly GCA_013398315.1). Lineage (NCBI taxonomy): Eukaryota > Metazoa > Chordata > Aves > Tinamiformes > Tinamidae > Nothoprocta > Nothoprocta pentlandii. Next base: position 887,384 of record VZSG01000013.1, on the reverse strand, counting down.
AGCACACTCCTTGGTAGAGCTTGTGCAAACTCACACTCTCCTGGACAATGCCAAAGCATGAAATGGATCATGTCCAGGGGCTGGGTAGTTTGGATGTGGCCACTGTTTTGAGAGCTTAGTTAAATGTCTCTGAGCCATGATGTGTCACTTGCACTTCAAGCGAGAAAATGGGCTCTAGTACAGGCATATTTCCTATTATTCCATATTCCTCCTGTTTTAGCACTTTTGTTCCCTACTTTTAGACAGTAATAAAGGAAGAAAAACTTTGCTGTGCTTCTTTGCTCCCAGTAGAAGCCTCGATACTCAGCAGGCACAGGGTGGGTGGGATAAGTTCTGTGTTATTTTTATTTTTTTCTGCTCCCTTAAAATGCTCTGTTTTGTTTGTTTGTTTTTCCTAGTTTGATGATAGATTTAATCGAAGTTGAGAAAGAGCGTCTTTTAGATGAGGTAAGTGTTTGGTAAGTTTTGATTTAAGAAACACATATGCTGCATATTTATGTATTCTTTTGTATGTGTGTGATTTTTATTTTTCTCTTTCCTATATCCCTTGTGTGTTTGAACAGCCCTAATGTCGTAAAAATAAACTCTGTGATCATCTGTGAAGTGGTTTGGGAGATACCTGAATTGATGAAAGAACAATGCCATTCTTCTGGCTTGGCTCAAATTAACTAATATTAGATTTATTAGATGACTAACTAGCTTACTAGAAAATGGGAGTTTTATTGTATATGCAAGTGAGATTTTTATAATAATGTTATGCAGGGCTTGTATTTCAAGAACAGTCTTACAGGACTTAAAGATTTCATATCTTGAAATAGTTTTATTGTATAGTGTGAAGACCTACATGACCATTATTGTATTATGCAGCTGAGTAGCTTGTCTTTGTCTTATTACTTAGTGTCACTTTTAAACAATTTTTAAAAATCAGATCTTTTCACGTTATGCAGATTTCAGCTCTACTGGATTGCTCCTGTGGCTTAATGTTTCTTAAATGTCCTGAAGAGCCAGCTGCAGTCATATGCATTTGTTTGGTGACAGGTTATTTCACATTACTTTGCTTAACTTTTAGTGGTTTACTTTGGATGAAGTGTCCAAAGGAAAATTGCATTTAAAACTGGAATGGCTCACATTGATGCCAACTGCTGAAAATCTAGACAAGGTATTAGTGGAATACATTATATATTATCCTAATCTTTACTCTTTACTTTTCTGTTAAAAAATATGCAAGTAATTTAATTCGCTAGCTGTGATATATTTGGATAAGCCTGTAATATTATTCTGGTGTAACTTTCTTTGTAATACATTAGATCGATCTAATCTGACAGGGTGTTTTTGTGGCACGTGTGTGGGTTTTTTTTTTTTTTTAAGGCTTCTTTTTCTTCTTTTCTTGTAACATTATAGTTTGAGAATATCCACAGATATTTCATTATATTGAGAGATAAAATTGGCAATGAAATGTAATCTGTCTAGTTTTTTAAAAAATAGAGATTGGGGTGGAGTTTGTTGCAATATCTTTATCTGTATTTATATAAAATCCCCAAAGGTTGCTGCCTTTTTTTTTAATGTTTTTGTGAGTGTGTCTGGGTTTGGGGAGTTATGCTTTAAGTATTTTGTCAGGAATGGGACAAAAACTATGCCCTGCTGTTTGATTTTCAGAAGAAGACTCACAATATATTTTTTGCTTTAGGTGCTGACAAGCATTAGAGCTGACAAAGACCAAGCCAATGATGGGCTTTCTTCAGCCTTGCTAATTCTGTATTTGGACTCGGCAAGAAACCTGCCCGTAAGTTTTATTCTGCCAGATGCCCGTGGTCCCGGGTACCCCTGGCTTCCTTCAGCATGTCTTGCTTGGTAGTGTGCCACACTGCTTCACTAACACACCTCACGCTGTGTTTTCTCTACCTGTTCTTGTTTCAAAACGTGTAATGTAAGGTCCACGTTTCTAGTAGTATGGTATTATGGATAATAAACTGTTAACTTTTTAATCAGTGTGAAGCTTTTTTAAAGAATGCTCCTTTCCTGGACTTGAAAGGCTGCATGTTTTTATTATTCAGTGTTTTCCATAAATAGTATGGGATCAGCATGGAGAATTAAAAGGAACTAACTGTGAGAAAGGAAGGCTACTTACTTGAGCCTGGGTAAACTTGCTTGCTTTGGTTTAGGATGTCTGTGATAGATGTGGAAGTGCTGAAATTCTCATTGTGAAATTAATATTGTCCAGTTGGTGTTACAGTTGCAGAATACCTGTATGTGACTTCTGTCACGTTGTCATTTGAAGTAACATTTATTTGCATGTGCAACATGTACACATAGATAAAACATCCTGTTTCTGTCATTCTGTGGACTACTTGAGAGTCTGAAATAGGTTGTATAAGATCAGCAAAGAATTTGTAGTTTAACTCTAATTAATACTAGTTAGTAAATTACTCCTCACAGTTGCAAGTAATAGCAGTAATAAAGTAAACCACACCACAGACACAGGTGTGAAACCTATACTGAAATTTAGTCTTTTTTTTCTTTCAATATTATTATTTGATGAACAGTTCTGGAAGTAAACAGGAAAATTTTCAACCTTCAGGAATTTTGTTTGGTACATTTTGCAAATTTCCCCACTGAAATTCCAAATAAAATGCAGCATCAAACAGAAGAGAGTAACAGGTGAAACCATTGTAGCCTAAACAGTTTTCAGCACTGACTAGTGATTTCATACAGTAAATATAGGGTGTTTGGAGCTACGCAGAGCCACTTTTGGCAATGGTAGTAATAGGGCGTTTTAGAAGCTAAAGAGATGTAGATCACTTGATTTGAGTCCTGCATTATCTTTTTAGCCCCACTGTATTGGGAAAGAGGTGTCAGAGGTGGAAACCTGGAACTTAACAGGAATATTATAGTTCACAGATGATGCTGTAATTCTGTTAATTGGTGTGCTTAACATTCAATTGAGAATATTTCAACACAGAAAAAAACATTGAACATGCAGAATTAAATTTCACCCACTTTTGAATTTTATTTTTTCAGTTGCTGGATTTTATTCAAACTGTTTTGAGTTTAATATTCTTGTTAAAATACAGTAAAGCCAAGTTGCTTAAAATCAGTGGTTCTGTCATCCAGTTTGTTTATTTTTCTTGCAACCTTTTTCTTTTTTTTCTATGCTACTCTGCTTTCCCCAGCAAGTAGTCAGAATTTTTGTCATTTTTTTTCCTCTTCTTTTAAGCAAATATTCAATAACATTATCTCTATTTCTCTCAGAAAGATTAGATTTAAAGTCTTCAGTTCTACCTACTCTTTGGAACAGTGTTTTCATTTCAATATCTTAGTGTCTAAATAATTAATACTTTTAATTGGTTGATCTCCGAACTCTTAGGGCAGCAGAGGCACCAAAACAAGTTCCTTGCACCAGGTGACTTGGGCAATGAACCTGGGATTAGGTTTCCAACTGTGCAGGATTGCCTGGGTGGCATTGACATGAGGGTGGCTTAGCTGGGCACCTCTGCACCCCCTCTCTTTCTCTGTCACCACAGACATTTGCTACAAATAACTCTGTGTTTAACTTCAAGTCACTTTCTGTCCAGCAGTGTGTTAAAGAATATAAAAAGTAGCACCGAGCACTCAAAAAATCATTTTACAAGCGTACATGGATAAAATATAATACTGTGTTAAATACAAATCAGCTAAAAAGGGTATGGATTATCCATATAGATAATGGATATGGATTTTATCACAGAGCTGCTGGAAAAACTGCAGCAAATTACAGTGAATACAGCTTCTATATGACCAGTTGATTCTGATGTGGAGAAATATTGACAAGATAAAATGTGAAAGTGCAGTGACTCCTCCTGCTGTAGGTTGTGCACTTAAACAGTAAAATTAATGGATACCACTGATGGCTTTATTTGTGGGAAGCAAAAAGATACGAAGTTACTGTTAAAGTTATCATGCAACAGTCAGTGTAATTTTAAATATTGTCCACAGATTAATGTTAATATTGATTTTTTTTTTTAGACAAATAACTGCTTTTTTCCTCAAAATTAAATTCTTAAGTTAGCATTGATCACAGGTGCATTCTACATCTTGGAGTCAATCACATTTTTCTTTGGTTGTAGTGAGTAGTTCCCCCCACAGGCTCTTCTCTTTCAGAGGTGCATCGTTGTTGTTTGTGAAACAATTGGGGTGATTTATTTGAAAGATGTTTCAACAAAATAGAAACTCTAAAGGAGAAGACTTGTGCCTCTAAACATACCTAGCTGAATCTGCCATATAAATACAAGCTACTAAGGGTAAACCAGGAGAATGTTTCTGCTTGCTAAGAGATAGCTATGTACCTACAGGGCACTAATCTGTTTGAATAATTGTGAAAAATATAAAACAAACAAAAAATCCACCTCGCTATGCTATAAAAAACCTTTTAGTAGATGAAACTATATTGAGAAATATTTACTTATTTTATTATCTGCTGTTTTCTCTGGAATCCTTTGACTGTTTTCCTTAATTTTCCTGTGTAGTAAAGCTGCTTATGCATTCATTCTGCCACAATCCCATCACTCTGCTTTCTCCTTCCATTTCCATCTTCCTAAGAGTATCTACGAGGGAAACTTTGGGTGTGGATACTTAAAAGAGAGGAGAGCATCGGGACTAGTCTTTTGTGAAAACACTACCTCACTCTATAGAGCACTATTTGTGAGTTCTCTGGTATTATTTGTATTGTATCTTTTCTCTGCCAGAGTGTGAATTAGTGCTACTAAAGTCACACGCTCTAGTGGAATGAGAGCATGCAATTTGTTTTCCTGCATGGTTTCAACCAGTGTGCCTTGTTTTTTGTGCTATTTTGATTGCATTTTGAAGGCTGTTTAAATTTCATTGATCACTGATCAGCATATCATTGGGTAAGTAATTAACTCTTGATGATTAAAAAAACCAAGATAAGTTTGTTGTAGAAGCTCTTACACTTAAGCTCCATTGCTGGTTCACAGATAAGTGAAATACATACTGTGCCAGCATACTGTGTGCTGCCAAATTGCTTGCCTTGAGTGCAAAGAAATGAAACTGTAAGCAATATTGCAACTGAGACCCCTTTTTAAAGTGTTTTTAAAAGGAGAGTGTTTGTAAGAACTTGCATCCTCTCCACACTAATTGAAGTACTGCTTAAAAAATGTGTGGTTCTTTGTGCTTCCCAAACTATAAATTCCCTTGTAAATTCTATTTCACTCGTTATGTTTCCTATTTTGCAAATTCCCAAGCTCTTTTTTTTCTTTTTTTTTCCCCCAACATAGCCTGTAGTCAGTGACATCCCAGTGTAGGGGGAGTGAACAGTTAGGATTTTTTGCTTTATGCTTTGAAACACAAGATTATAAGAAGTTAACGTGTCTTCAAACATTTTGCACTTAAATCTTGAAACTCTTATATTTGTGTAACTTCAGAAAGGATGAGAGTGAGTGGAGAATCAGAACCCTTTTGCCAGAGGGAGATGGGGACACCCTTGCAGCTTGTGCAGAGGATTTGCTTGCTGGCTGATTGAGTTTGATTCGTACCATACACTTATTTAAAAAAAATAATTAAAAAAACACTTTTTCCTTTCAGTTAGTTTGTGGAAGTTCATTTTGAAGTATCAAACACATACATCCAGTGGCAAATCCAATGGCAAACACATACATCCAGTAGCACTCCATAAGCATAGTCACCTGAAGTTAGAACACCTATAGACGATGTGTTTTTTCTCTCCAAAGATTTAAGCTCTGTTTTGTGTGGTTCAGTTATTTTCTTGGTGTTAAAACTGGTAGGCAACTGCTGTTCCCTTTAATAATTGGGGGAAGGAAAAAAAACCCTCTTGAAATATTGTAAATATTATTAGAGATTTTTGTTCAGACTGTAGCACTGGTGTTGCTGTTACCTTAGGATCACTGAAATCAAGACCTAGTGTCTCCATAAAACAACACCCATTTATACGTTGGACAGGCCTTTCCAAATGATGAGTGAGAGTGGAAAACCAGCAGTTGGAGATGACCATGGCAGGGGGCCCTTCAGCCCTGCTGTTACCTGGCAGGTTGCTGCACGAGTGCCAGGGTTAGAGCAGGCTGGGATGGGGTTCAGGACAGGAGGCCAAGGGCAGCCCAGCAGTTGCAGAACTTCACGTTCTTCTCGGGGCATCCATAAAAACCTGGGCAAAAAGTCATACCCCTCAATGTGTGATACCCGGCTGAGGTGTCTGGGTTGCTATGTCCCTATGGATAGGGAGAAGGGAAGGAGGGAGAAGACTTTAACAAGTGAATCCCTATATATCTAATGGCAGAGGAAAAACTAGTGTCTCAAGACTGTATGAAAAATGTAGATTTGTGTCTTCCAAAAGTGTATACCACTGGTTTTATGATACATTGTCATTAACTCATAATGATTTTTTTAAGTGCATATAATGTATGAATAACACATACTTTAAATTAGCTCTGTCATAACAGTTTCTGTTGTCTGGTTATCACATGACATTGTGCTCAGAGACTTGTAAACTTTTAAAACTCCAGAAGAATCCCAAGCACGAGTTAGTGAGTCAACATAAATAGTAATGAGTAATAGTTCAAATCGTATCAAGCATCTGACTTTTAAGGTCCAAATAATTTACTAATTGTCGTATAGTTTATGGGTTTGTTCTCAGGATTTACTGCCAATGGTATTGGCCACTAGAGAGCACTAACCTGAAGTTTGATGATCTTTTTCTTTTTTCCTTTTTTTTTTTTTTTTTTTTTTGTCCTAGTGTGACAGTTACCAGCATAGTCCTTGGATATCTCTCACCTTTTAGAAGCTCATAACTATAGCAAGACAATTTTGTTACCCAGGGCAAACCTCTTACCTGGCTTTTTATAATGAATTCTCTCCCTTTTCTCCTGCTAATCTCCTGCTCAGCCTCCATCCTTGTGGACCAGCAGCTCCTTCCCTTCAATCCCGAAGTCTGGCAAGGCTGAAACGTGTTTGCCCTGGCTGATATCCCTGTCCTTGCTTTGATTCCGGAGGAATCAACACTCGTTCAATACCCAGGAATCATTGTTTGGCTGCCTTCATAATTTGTCAAATAATTTGGTTCTTGAAATCTAAAATACATTGATGCAATGAATAATTTAGGTGAAAAAAAAATGTACTGAGTGTGCAGGTGAAAACATGAAGGAAAGATGGTCATCAACTTCCAAATGATTTGATAAATTTGAGATGAGATCTGAAACCGAAATTCTTCTAGCAGGGAAGATTACAGCAGCCACACAGGAATAACTCCTCCCATAAACAGAGAGGATAATAAAAATCTGCCTGAGAGATTTGCCTTACACGAACAGATCTGCAGTTTCTCTGTGTCAGGCTGTTGCAAAAGGGCAAAAACAGTTTTGAATATAGAAATAAAGAAGAACTTAGGCTGTAAGATGCATGGACTAATTAATTCTTCTGTTCTACTTAACCATTAGTGAGGCCCTGGTTTTGGCAGTGGCAATTCAAGAACGATGGAGACCAGTCGAAATGAATCTGGATGACAAGCACCAATGATAATGGGACAGCTCGAAAACGTGACTAATAGGGAAAGAATAAAGAAGGGTGGCATAGCCTAAGAAAGTAAAGATACGAGTGAAAATGGTGCAAGGTTGCTGCAAAAATAAGGAGAATTCTTCTTTTTTTTTTTGAAGAAAAAGAAGAAACAGTGCAAAAATACTCTGAAGAATATCTTTACATTAAATTAAAATTAATTCTTTTGAAACAGACGTTTCAAAGCCAAATGTCAGGAATCTTGACACAGGAATCGAAAGTATTTCTGTAGAAAGACTAAATCTGTCTATATATAATTTAGTTACATTGCGTGTTTGAATTTCAGGAATACATTTCTTCTGGCATAGCATAAGTAATACTGTTTTCTGATATTGTCCAGGTCGTTATGCAGATTTTTGTGTTCCTACGTATTACAGCTCATAAAGCAGAATTCTCCCTTGAAGCAGAAAGCTGTGCCAAGGGAAAAAAGGGAAAAAAA
>VZSG01000013.1:811753-871421 GCA_013398315.1 Nothoprocta pentlandii | reverse complement strand
TATAAATTTGTTACAATTATTTAAAAAAAAATCAAACTCCACATGATATTCTGTTTTTTCCTCCACAGTGGAACAACTCTGGGGCAGTCTCCACTAGGACAGATTCAGCTCACAATTCGTCATAGTTCACAGAGAAACAAACTGATCGTGGTTGTGCATTCTTGCAGGTGAGTGTTAGATACCAAATTCCAATTTTCTACATATTTCTTTGTAAACTTCATAATATCTTGACTTATCCTGTCAAATTGAACGGTTGTCTCAATGGTCTTTATTTTTAAAATGATTTACTGATTGTAACTATGTGTAAATACCAAAGCATGCAGAGCTCTCCTCAGATTTAGTAAAACCTTTGAAGTTTTTGTTTTCTTATATTTATTGTATCTCTATGACTTTTCTAGTTAAAAAAATGGCAATTAGATTTTTATTAGCAGTAGCTGAAAATTATATTGAAGGGACTGATTTTTTTTTTTTGTAAAATGACAGAAATGTGATTTTTGGAATGCCATATGTCTCAGCTATGAATTTGGAATTTAAGAAGTGAAAAGCAGCATATTCAGCTCTGTCTGCTTACCATTTGTCTGATATCTTACGAGTGGCTGCTCAGCACTTCTGCACTGCCTTATCCACTGTATTGTAAACAATATGCTGGTACATTGTGCAGAATATCTCACCTGAGATTCATATGAGAGTCCTAAAATGAATATGCAAATAGTACATATGGCGATAAAATGAACTTTATTTAGGTACAAAGTACTTAATTCAGTAATAGCTGTGTAGACACTTGTGTTTGACAACATCTCCTTTTATTTTCTAAATGTTTTTTCCTTGTTATTCATTGCTCAGGAATCTAATAGCCTTTTCAGAAGAAGGATCTGATCCTTATGTTAGAATGTATTTATTACCTGACAAGAGAAGATCAGGAAGAAGAAAAACACATGTATCAAAGAAGACATTAAACCCTGTATTTGATCAAATGTAAGTCCTAAGCTGATTTATCTCATGTAACAACAGAGTTGCCAAGGCAAGGTTGCTCAGCATCGCTGTGTGACCTGCTTAAATTCCTCCTAGCCAGTGCCAGATTATGCACTCCACCTTTTCCTCCTTCTGTGATCTTCTTGTCATCCTCTCCCCTCTTCTCTCAGTAGCCCTTGGTATTCAGCCAGTTCTGCTTTCTCTGCCTTATCCCATGTCTTTGCTGGCAGCCAGCAGAAGCAGTGAGAGTTTCTTGGGTGGGTGGTTGCCAAGCCAGGACCTTCTAGCACAGTACCTTTTAGCAGGCAGGTGCTCTTGGCACCTCTTCCAGCATGTGGGCTCTGGCCACCTGCATGTGGCCTTGCCTGAAGGAGGGAAAGTTTGTAGAAATACCCCAATTAAGATTCACATTTCTCTTATGTTGACATCAGTGAGGCTGGAATAAATTACCGGTGGCTTCTAAACGTAACACAAGTCGCAAATATTTGATGCTGATACCGGGCATCATATTGAACAATAATTCTATTAGGTTAGGAATTTATCTTTTCCTTGGTATCAAACCCCATTTTTTGATTTGTGAAGGGGTATAATTTGTTTTTGTTTTGAACTATTGTTTAGCTGTAGGAACTGAATTTGCACTTTAGGTACAGAATTCCCTAACATATTGTTTTTCTGGGTCAGATTTGATTTCAGTGTTTCCTTACCTGAAGTACAGAGAAGAACACTAGATGTAGCAGTGAAGAACAGCGGTGGTTTCTTGTCCAAAGACAAAGGGCTGCTTGGCAAAGTAAGTTGAAAACAAGCAACTTTCCATCAGACAGTAGCTTGGTATTATATGAAGGCTAAGATGCTTATTTGATGTGAGCTTACTGGTATTGACTTAAGTACTTGTTTTAAGCACTATGAAGCTTTTAAAATGATAAATGGCTTAGATGTCAATCTTCAGTTATGAAAGAAACAAATCACAGAGGATGAGAGAAAACATCAAGCAATGAGATGGTGGTGTTTTCTCCAGAGATGTGTATGTTTTGGGTCTGGCAGTAAGACATAAATGTCAGATTAATAGATCATACAAAGAAAATAACAGCCAGTAGAAAATAGGGGGGGTAACTTTGAAAATGGTCTCACAAACCTCAAGCTTTGAAAAAGTTAGTTGAGCCTTTTGCAGGAACAGAGAGAGGAAAGCATTTGCTTTATATCGAACTGAAAAGCGTGTGGGATAAGCTGGAACTAAATCACTGAAGGGTGTAGATTTCTAAGTTGAAAACAGCAACTTGAAACTTTACAAGAAGCCTAAAGACAGAGGTACCTCTGACAGCAAGGGCTTAAAATGTTCCTTATTAATGATATTACTGATGCTATAGTTTAGAGGATAGTTAGATTTGATCTTTAAAAAAATGTACTTGTAATGTAGGATGTACATAATGCATTGATTTTGATTTCTAATTTAATTTCTGTAGTTACTGATACCTCTGGCATCTGAAGAACTTGCTAAAGGCTGGACCCAGTGGTAAGAATATTAATATTTCCTTTACTAACCATAGCAACATACCCAAATACCTGTGTGTTAATCAGTGTTAGGAATGCACTCCGGGTGTAAACGAGAGCCCTTCTTTGTTCTTTCCCTTTCCAGGTATGATTTAACAGAGGATGGTACAAGGCCGCAGGGTGCAAGCTAGGCCCTCAGCACGGGCAATTCGCCACGCATATTTTTGCCAACCTTTCTATATTTTTAAAGCATTGCTCTCACAGATGTACCAATATTATTTTTATAGCTTCACTGATTTAGTTCTTAGACACATCCCAAATAATTTTATAACACTTGTTCATTTTATGTAGTCATAACCTTTCTCATTGTTAAACTTTGTATTTTATTTTGCTAAACAATTCTGTGTTACTGTCATGTGCAATAGTAAAGTAACCTTTTGTGTTTAAAATGACCTTTATGGCAGATGTACCTTTTAGAAAGTGAAAAGATAATGTTCTGCTGTTTTCCTGTCTTGTTTTATATATCACCAATGTATACTGTACCATGTAAATACATACTATTTTTTTATAATTCTTCCATGCTGGTTTAAATTCAGAAGAAATTAGATAAAGGATATAGATATTTTCTTCTACATGCATGTGAATTTTGTTAGATGAATCTCTTATGTCTTTGCAGCACAATGGTCTTAATGTTGTTCATTTTGTGATACTCTTCAAAAACAAGTTGCAAAAGGCATTATGGCTTTTGTGTGTTCCTGGCCTAGTCTGGCTGGTTTGAAATGTACAAAACGTTTAAAATTTTAATATTTATATATAAATGTATTATTGGAAAATCCTGCTATAGAATATTATAAACAAATGAGAATTCTATAATAATGTATAAAGAGAAGATGAGATCCATGAATCAGTTTATTAATCTGGGTTTTCATTTGAGGGAGTAAGCGTAGCAAACAGTCCAGAGTTTTATTATACAGGTTCACTTGCTTTTTTTGCTATTTATCCCCGTACTCTATAGTACTAGACATATGACCTTCTAAACATATGAGTACGTGGAGGTTTTTCTATGTTATAAACAAAATCTTGAACTGGGAACTGTCCTTACCTGCCTCTGTCCGTTGATTTAAGGAGCATCAATCAGCTTGCAGTGTAGGTTCATACCGTAGGCATACGTACAGCGCATACATTATTTTTATTATTCAGTACTATGCTAAACAGCATATTTTACCTTCAGTAATACTGAAGTGGGGCACCAAGAGGTAAAGTGCAGAACTGGGTTCAAACTGTCCTGCCAGCTGCTTCGTGGCCCGTGGTGTTCGGGGCCTGACGAGGGGGCTGCAGACGGGCCCGGAGGCGCCGAGCGCAGCCCGACGGGCTGCCCGCAGACAGGAGGGCAGAGTCGTGGCCTCACGGTTCTGCGCTCCGCTCTCATGCCCTGAATTATGGGGAAACTTTTGTATCCAGATCTGGTTTTTCTTTCTTGGGAGTTTTTTTCAGACTGTTATTAAAACGTGCATTATGAATCCAAGGGAACAGTTCGGCCGCCGCAGAGCCGAAAGCCTCATCCTTGGATAAGTATGCAATTAGACAGGCAAAGAATATCATTTAGCTAAGATTCTAGAAAGATCTCTCGGCCAAGAAATGATTTTTAAAGCAGAATAATAAATTCCTGAGATTAGCTTTATTATAAAATGACTGACAGAACCTTAATTCTAGGTGTAGAATATGCCTGCATTACTAGATGTACCCAAGTGCCTACCATAGATGTAGCTTTGTCTTTTTCAAGTTTAGGAATTGACACATTTCAGTTTGTTTAAATCGAGTTTAACATGAGCATCTGTTGCACAGATGTATGCTCGCACAGTGGTAGCCTTCCTATTGCCACACTCTATACAAGAGAATTCCAGCAAAGGAACTGGGATAGTGAATTCCGTGTTGTTTTCTGATGGGTTGGCCAATAAGAGAGAGGTTCTTTATATCAGTAAGAGAACGTATTTCCCTTTGAAGGCTTCGCTTTATATTGGAATGTATACATATCTATATGTGTGTGTGTATATTTATATATATACACACCTGTTCACATGAAATATAGTATATCATGATATATATAATATATATATATTTTTTTTGTTCTCCACTAAAGGAAACTAGGAAATCACTAACTAAAAGAATTACTGTTAATGTAATGAAGATGCAGAAAGCTAAAGCTGATCTAAGTAAGAGGGGGAGTTTAGTAGGGGGAGTGTCTTCTGCCTCAGTTCAGCCATAGATGGAAGGACTTTCGCTATACATCTTGGCCAGTGATTCCCTGCAGTTTCATCCCAAGCCAACAAGTTAGTTGTTAGTCTGGGTCAGTTCTTCAAGTCTTAAGTGAACTCTGGGTTCAGAAAACATTAGAGGACACTGTGCTTGATTACAAAAAGCAGAATGTATTTTGTCTTCAGAAGGCCTAGGAAGCTTCCTGACTGTCAAGCAAACGTGTGATGGGAGGACAAAGTGAGGAGCTGAATATGTAGGACAGCAGAAATAGGGACAGATTTTATTAACAGACCCAGAACCCATTTAGGAATTTAGAATCAAGAGATGCTATTTCCATTGGGATTCAGCAAGAAAATTTCCTATAGACAATAGGAACAGGGTCATGATCAGCCCGGGGTACCAAGCTCTAGGAATTCTCTTCTGTGTGAACTTGAATGAGAGTAAGGCTGCCTAGGTGAGACTGCTCCTGCTCTTGATGGTGGAAACGAATCTCTGGATCACAGTTCCTGAGTCCTGAGTGTCCCATTTATGTGGAAAATCCCCACCTCATTCTCAAGTCAATGTATTGAATATCACCTGACAGCTTTTCATGTAGTTCTTTTTTATCCTGTGCCTTAAAATATGAAGATGTTTAAGAAGTGGCTAAAAATAAGGGTAGTTACCTGTATGTATCTACATGTGTTCTCTGCTATTGCAACAGTTTTTAGAATTGCTCTGCTTCACTGACAAGAAACCAGCTCTCTTAATGATAACATTGTATAACCCAAACTCAAATCAGCATGCATATCACTTGCATTTGAATTAAAAGTTTTTATTTTCTGTCTTAAATCCTTTATCAGAGCTGCAGCAAACGGTGTGAGAGTTGAAATGAGAACAAAGGGTGATCACTTTTGTTAGATTGCCTTTTTTGCTCATGTAATTCTACATTATGATGCATGTATTTATTCAATAAATGGTTCATATGGAAGTTGGTGTGGGTTTTTTTTCTTCTTTCATTTTGCATTTTTATGCAGTTAAATCAGTAATACACACTAGCTACTCTAACCTAGGTAGCTTTCCTGTAAGACGTGTGGGTAGATTTGTGGGTTCTTTGTTGTTCGATTTTTAATTTTTAAAATTTTTTAATTTTTTTCTCCTAATCAATTGAAAGAATTACCAAAATTATAGTGCTTTATTTTCTTAAAGATCCTATGATTTGAAATATTTTTCAGAAGATTAATTAAAATTGAGAAGTTTCTGATATTTTTATATTAAGAAATGCATTAAACCATTCCTCTGAGGTTATTTTTCTTCGTGAGTTGAAATCTGCTGTGTGTGATACACATGTGTATACTACTTATGTCCCTCTGAACTCTGTTTTGAAAATATCTATATTCCTGAGAACTAAGGATCAGAATTTACAGAACTGCATTGATTACTGAGCCTGTCTGTGCTTACCCTGGTACTTGAGATGGTTGAATTTAAGCCCTGGACAGAGTATTTTTGGAAGTGACATATCTTGTAAGTCAGTTAATTTTACACTGAGGGTTATCACATGCGAAAGCCCCAATATCAGAAGTTTTCTCATGATACTTAGTGTCAAGATCCCACAGAATTACAGAATGGTTGAGGTTTGAAAGGACCTTTACAGACCATCTAGTCAACCCTCCTGCTCCAGCAGGGTCGTCTACAGCAGTGTGAGCAGGTGGGGGTTGACCAGAGCCCCATGGACGATCCACTCTCCTCCTAGCACCTCCTGGCCTTGCTCCAGCAGCCTCCTCTCTCTCCAGTCTGGGTTTTCCGGTACAAGATCCGGTGCTCCCGGGCTGAACAGAGGGGGCAGGGTCACCTCCCTCAGCCTGCTGGCACCGCTCTTGTCAAGCAGCCCAGGCTGCCCGGGCCACCTTGGCCAGGGGACACACTGGTGGTGTTGGTCATCATTCTGTCCATGCAGCCCCCACGTCCCTCTCCACAGGGCTGCTTTCCAGCAGCTCAGACCCCAGCCTGTCCTCGGGCCTGCGGTTGTTCCTCTCTAGGGGCAGGAGCCTGCGCCTGCCTTCACTGAACTTCATGAGGGTCCTCTGCCCATCGCTCCGGCCTCTCCAGGCCTCTCTGAACGGCAGCACGGACCCTCCCGGTTGGTATCAGCAGCAAATGTGCTGAGGGGGCAGCACTCTGCGCCCTCATCTGGGCCACAGGGATATTATGGGAGGCAGCGTCAGGAGCCCTTCTGGGTTCGAGGTAGGCAACGTGCTCAGCTCCGCGCCCGCCTCTGCAGCCCGTTACCCCTTCTGGGAGGCACTCGGGTTGGTTGAGCATCATCTCCTCTTTGGAATCCAGGTTGGCTGCTCCTGACCACACCTTGTTCCTCGTGTTCTTGGACATGGTATCCAGCATCACCTACTCCATCAACTATCTAATTATCTATGGTGCTGTTGATCTTGGTTTAGTTAAACTTTTTTCTTTCTTTAAATTCTCTAGACCATCAGTAGTTTTATCTCACTTTTATCCTATTACTTCAGCTTTCTCAAATAATAACATTTCTTTCAAACTCTCTTGTAGTGAGATTCCCCTAGACTCCCAAACCCCTAAATTCCTGCAAAACTTTCGAACCTAGGATGGCCAGCACTGCATGTGCCATTGCAAAGGAGGTTTTACCACTAATTATATAATATCATTAAATATTTTTGCCTTATAACTATCATCATGCTCTTGTTTTTTGGCTGGCTCTCCATGATTGGATTTTTAAGTTGAGATGTTTGCAGTCATGCTGTTTTCTGCACTTGATACTTTAATTTAGAAATATGGAAAGTAAGTAGTTTAATCTTTCCTGTATGGAGCATTTTGTTCATCAACACTGATGTTATTTTCCACTATGATGCCCACTGAATTTTCATAAATCATTTTGCAGATCTTTGCTGTTACTGTGGGTTGAAATATCTGTGTGACTTTGTCATGTACAGTTTTTCCTGTCATAGGTTCTTCCTGTGCCCGTTCAGATAATTAATAATAGAAACTGCCAGTCTGGCCTTCTTACTGTTTATTTTTTTTGCTCTAATGAAAGCCCTCTGTTTATTATTCTTTTATTTCTAGACTCTGGCTAGTCTTTGATGCCTGGTAATGCCGCAGTTTCCTGTGATTATTTAATTCCTTTAGTGGTATCAGATCAGGAGTTGGTCACAAGTTTCCTGGAAAGAAATTGCAAGCTGAATCTCTGTTCTTTCCTTGTTCAGAAAGGCCTCTTTGCCTTCAAATTTCAGACCTACTCCATGATGGTTTTGCCGATGTTTTCTGACTCGCTGTATTTTTGATAAATGATTTTCAGAAGTGCCAGAAGTGGCAAAGTGCCAGTTGTCTATAGGTCAACCTATGAAGGTTTTGAATTTTACTGGATCACCGGGATGAGTTCCCTAAAACAAACAAAAAAATGGATACACATTGGATGGTTGTTGCTTCCAGTACTGAATTTCTAGTGAGCTATTTTTAATTCTACAACCAGTCTTGCAAGCTGATAGATTTTTCTACAAACTTGGAGGCATTGACAACTAGGGCTTACCAGGAATTCCACAAAAATTAGTAACTTAATAAAGAATACTCAGTAAGACAGTTCTGCACGGGCCTCATTCAACATTAGGGAAATATTTCAACTGGTAAAGCAAAATACTTGGAAGTATTTTGCATGTTTCTCTGTTGCTGTGTGGACTTTAATGTTATCCCATAGCAATGTTTTCCACCTGGAACTGATAAGACCCGTTTATGTGGTTCTGCATGAACCATGAAATGCTCCCCTAGCTCAGGTAAACACGGTAGCCACGGGGCATGTGCTCTACCATAAACCTTTCTGTGGAAGCCAGACAGATGAATCTGGAGTGTGACGAGAGCCCCCATCCAAACGAAGAACTCAAACTGTTTCCAACCTTGTCGCTCATACAGGTGACAAATGAAAAACATTGAAAACAAGGTAATGAAAAATGGCTATTCATCACAAAATGGCATTCAAAACAAATGATGTTTTTAGCAATGCTGGGTTTTGCATTTTGTTAGGCAAATCATGAAGCTTACTTAGATGGCAAGTAAAAGAAATTGCACTTGAAGGTTTAAATATTAAAGCTATTAAAGCTGTTAAATAGCTTTCTGAATAGAGGTGTAAACGTTTGCATTTTGGACAGCTTTCATTGTACTTGCTGTCCTTTTTCTAGTTATTATTGGAAATGTACAAAACAGTTCTAAATGTTTTGTTTATAAAGCATTTTAGTTCTGCTTTTCTTCTCTTGTGCAACCAGACTTTTTTGGATTTATCAGAACTTTTCAGAAGTTTTATTAGTGCCCAGTCTTCTTTTCTGAAGACAGCCTCACATTCCTTCTGATGGTGCTGCAGGCCCTAATGCCAAAACTCAGACAGTTTTGCTGCCTGTTCAGTTTATTTCTTGTACAGTAACAAAGTCATCTGGATCCCTGGCAGTTTTGGGGTGGAAACTGAAGGAATCCTGGGTGAAAAGCAGGGAACAGCTCTGGGGCTCCTCACTGCACCCTGCTCTCCTCCTCTGCTCCTATGCACAGCTAAGAACATTTAGTTTTGGGGGAGGTTAATAGTTATGCCCACACTTAGTCTGCCAAAGTACTTTTATGAAAGGATGTAGTCGTGATGCAGGGGGAAATAAAGCACCTGGTTCAAGTAATTCCATGATTTGAAGCTTCGGGTAGATGAAATTCTGTTTTGAGTTCACAACACAGTTCACAGCCACAGGTCACACCTGGTCCTCAGTGGTTGTGAGGTGTGAGCAAGGAGGTTTCGGTCTGCTCTGGCATATTTGAGACGTTATCATTCTGCAAGTGCCTATTTCCACTACTGGTAAAGCAGATCATGAACGAGGTGAGAACCTCAGGGTATCTAACAAAAATGAACCCCCCCCCCGCCCAGGAGCAATGCAATAAACACAGGGGTAAAGGATATTTAGGGAAAAAGATGAAATTCTACTAGAAGAAAGACCTTACAAAACAATCTGATGGAAACATCCCAGTCTGACACCCAAGCATGAGTTCCCCTTCCTCAATTCCCTGTTTCTTATTTACACTATACAAAGCAAAGTGGGCAGGAAGTCTCGAGGAAGAGCACGGGCTGCTGCTTTGCTCCGCATCTGGATCAGGAGCGTGGGGAAGCTCCATCCCCCCACCCTGGCAAAACCTGTGTCACCACAAGGGAGAAATAAAAGCCAGTATATTCACCAACCAAGGGAAAAGAGTTTTGTTAGTAGATTTACTTATATAAATAAAGTTATTTATGTGTGCATACACACACACATGTATGTACACACATTCATACATATGATAAACTACAGTTATATATATGTGGATGTGCATGTGTGAATATAAATATAGTCACAGAGAGAAGCAAATCACATCCATTCTGATTCCTGTA
This sequence comes from Nothoprocta pentlandii, assembly GCA_013398315.1. Lineage (NCBI taxonomy): Eukaryota > Metazoa > Chordata > Aves > Tinamiformes > Tinamidae > Nothoprocta > Nothoprocta pentlandii. Next base: position 861,307 of record VZSG01000013.1, on the reverse strand, counting down.
CAATGTATTCATATTTATGCTAGATAGATGGAACAGAGATTCTCTTCTGTCTGATGGATGTCTATCACCATGAAGCCTCTCAAAGTGCTTTTAAAATTAATAATACTTATAACAGTATTAATATACTTTATTAATATACTTTGCAAACCATTTTTTCTTCATCTATAGAACCTAAAATAGAACAAGGCTTGAAAGGCGACAAAACACTTTTATGAGCTGTAAATTGCTAATGATTCTTGCTGTTAAAATCAATAGGGATAACGTAATTTAGACACAGCAGATGTGAACGTAGCCTTTTACAGCTGAAAAAAAGAAATGTGTTAGACATTTACTCATTGATACATAATATTCTGAAGCTGCCTGTGATTTTATACTGGAAAATGTTTGTTGTTAGAATGAAAAAAAAAAAAAAAAAAAAAAAAAAAGTGATGCTCCTTGTTTAAAATATTCCATTAAGTTCTTTTATACATAATGAGTTTTCAGGGGTTGTATTTACTGAAGAACAAATGTAGGTATGCAAATGCTATGTAAAGGTGTGTTAAGTAATGACCATACTGCCGGCGCTCCGCAGCATTTCAGAAACCTCATTTTCACCTCCATGGCCACTTAGCAAAGCTTCCTGTGACTTGTGCCACCGTGCACGCGAAAGCAGCCGGGAAGCAGGAGCGGGAAGAGCGGCCCCGGCTTCCACGTGGCGCCAGGGACACCCGCACTTCCCGGGGGCTCCACACGGGGGCACTTCAGCACCTCGGAAGCACCCGGGGCTCCCAAGGGAGCGGCTGCTCTTGTTGTTGTTGGAGTTAGCGCGGACTTTTCTTTTATTCTTCTGTAATAAATGTTCTTGGTGTTTTTTTTTTTCCTACTTATTCTCTTAAACTCTAAAACTGCTTCGTGTTAATATTAATAATTCAAGGGAGGTGAGCGGTTCAAGGTCTAACCACAGCACATGGGAAAGTGTCAGGCGCCTTCGCATCAAGGCTGGCGAGCGGCAGTGCCACCGAGGGCAGGTGGAGATGGAGAAGGGCAGCAGCGGGACATTCATCTCCCTCTTGTGCTGTTTGCAGCGTTTATCTAATCTGTGCAGATGAAAAAAAAAATCAAGGAAAATGAGGCATGTAAATTATTAACAGCCACCTCTGAGAACGAGCGGATTCCGTGGATCTTCTATTAAGTGTAACACATTATGTCATACGTTCAAAAGGAGTAACAATTCCATAAGGCTCATATATAAAGTGTGCAACAGTCTCATCAGAAACTGTTACCTAGAAAATAACACTGTAAATAGGAAATAAAAGACAATATAAATGCCGAGAAAGTACCCTGATGCTCAGGGAGTAACTTGTTTATTTTTACAAGGATGTATAATGTTGGATCATGCAGATTAAAACAGATACTTGATATAGTCCAAACTGTAAGATCCCTGTGAAAGAGACAGGTAATTGAGATCTCTCACACAGGCCACCAACACGAAAAAAAGGCAGGTTTGTGATGAAGCAGCAGCACAAAAGCAAATCTTTATTTGCGGTTGCTCAGCAACCATGTGCGGAGGGCCCATTTTTCATTTCTGCTTTAACTTGACTTGACAGGAAAATGATAATAAATACGAGATTATTATCAACGGGTATAGATTATTTCAAACTGATGAACAGCCATGTCAAAAAGAGGCATGTAATTTAGTAGCCCTTGAAAGAGAGATCATTAGAAAATAGGATTGTAGGTTCATTACCAGCTTTGGGTTTCTACTCCATTCTGCCTCTCTGTTCTCTCTACACCCTTCTTCAAATCAAATCTTTCTGTTATCCAGCCTGTTGTTACCTGTGTCAACTTTTAGTTTCAATAATATGAACACATCATTCTGTGGTTGCTATTCAACACAAACCATAGGCTGAAAGAAATTCTAGCCTGTTTGCTAAATCGATATGGGCCGACTAAATAAACAGTAACCAGGTGACTAATGTAGCAGCTAATTAAAGGAGTAATCAAGGTATTAACACAATGTTCAGGCCACACAAGAGACGCAATAACCAAACCCATCATTTCAGTTCTAAAGGGTCTGAGATTTTTTCATATGTGCAAAAAGGACAGACATTGTCAAACAACAAATGTCAATTTTAATGCTTTGTATTTACTCTTGCTCTTGCACAATGATGATGGTTGCTCCTACAACTCATTTCAAGCTGCTTCATGGCAGAAGAAGGGAAGGGAAGGGAAGGGAATCCCAATTTTTGCTACTCTTCTACCTGTGGAGCAGCAAAATGCCCCTTTGATCGGGGGGCTGTGCCTGAAGTTGATGTGTGTTGGCTGTCACACATGGGTGTCAGGCCTGGAGGAGAAATCTCTCTCATGAGGTCCAGTAACATTAGTCCTCTCTATATACATGTTGTGGAAGCAACACAGAATAACAATTAATTATATGGAATAAGCATAAAATACATTTTATTTTTCATTCTATAATTTTCAACAAGTAAGTAACAGTAAGATAAATAAAAAAGCAGCTAAATGGTTTACACAGAAAACTTTTAAAAATAAAACACGAAAAGTATTACAGTCAAACATATAGGAAGGAAATGTCACTGTCCCAGTTTTGAGATATAGCAAGATTAAAGGAGAGTCTATAAAAAAATAAAAATACTGCTGAAGAACATAACTGCTTCTTTTAAAGAGTGAACTTCTACAGATAATATTCTTAATTCAAATGTAATCTGAATTTTGATTTTAAAAACACAGTCTGGAAAAGTTCTGTCAGATGTGAGAATTTTTGCAGACAACGTTGATTTTTTGTTTGCACAGCAGAGCAACATATGCTGCTCCACAGTCATACACTAAAATTAAACAATTTCAGGCAAGCATCTAGTTCTTCCCAAACACTATTATCCCTGGGAAACATTAAAAAATACAACGAAACTGGAAATGCAAAAATTGAAAACAACAAATTAAGCCCTTAAAAGAAGGCCTTAAAGTGACTATTTTTAGTTTGCAGAGCAGCTCAGAGGAGTTTACGGAGGGAATATTACAAAGGGAATATTACAGAATGGGAAAGCTGTTTGTGGTTAATACAACTACTCCTGCTCACTGCAGTTTGGAAAAGAAAAATACTTCNAAAAAAAAAAAAAAAAAAAAAAAAAAAAAAAAAAAAAAAGCCTGTTAACTTTTCGCCGCGCGGGGTGACGTCACCGCCCCTCACGGCCGCCCGCGCCAACGGCTGCGCGGGCGGGGCGGCAACTCTCGCGAGACGGGAGCGGCGCGCGCCCCAACGGCTGAGGCGGGAGCGTTCGAACGCGCCGGGCGAGCGCGCGGCGGCGCCGGCACGGCACGGCACGGCACGGCACGGCACGGCACGGAACAGGACAGGGACAGGGGGGCGCTCCCCGCGGCTCTGCCCCGTCTCCAAGCAGCCCCCGGGGCTCGCGCCCCTTCCGGCTCCGCGGAAAGGCGCCTCGGCGGCGGGGCGGCCCAACGGGCCCGGCTTTGCTTGGGGCACTCGCCTCGTTTCGCTGCCTTTAACCGCGGCGATCACCTTTTCCTCCCTTTCCTGCTGTTGTTGGCCAGAGCGTTTGCCAGCTTGTCTGGGAGCGTAGCCTGTCGGTCCATGAGGATTTCTTCCTGTGAGAGTGTCAGGTAAGAGGCCCTTTCAACTCACAAGTTGCTTCCTCCTCTATTCGGGTTATGTGCGGGACCCTGTGGTGGACCAGGCCAGAAGTTAATTGATTAATCTGGAAAAGGTCATCAGCTTTTAAGACTTTCCTGTTTAGTAAATACAGGGAATTTTAATTTGTCATGCTGTGGTCTTATGTGGTTATGAATCTAAACATGCTAGATCAGGTTGAGGAGTGAAAAAGTGACTTGTAATGGTTTGTATAAAAAAAATATGAGTTAATATATTCTGTTTGGGTCCAATAGTATTTCGGATATTGATTTTGATTTTTTTTAATAGACTTATAGAACAAGGAAAAAAGAGACCATAATGAAGCGTGAAGCCTTTTTAAAAATTGTGTCTAAGGACTCAATTGAAGATTTCCTGCGTTTTACACAGATTCCTGTAAGTAAGCAACAATGCATATATCTCGCTAGCAAAGTCTTAAATCTTTCTATGTCAGAGGGGCAGAAAATTTTTCCCCATACGTGCTCAAATAATAGTCCATATGTGGAAATAATAGCACTTTTCCAGAAAATAAGTCCAAAAGGAACTTACTGGAGCATAGCTGAAAAAGCACAATCTGAATTTGTTCCTATGTTACAAAGCAGCTCATGTTTAAATACTTGGTTGTTGTATATAGTTTGCAACTTTAGAATAATGGTTAATGCAGCAATAACAGTAGAAAAAATATTCATTTGCTAGTGAGAAAGTTTTGTTTTCTAAATATAGACCCATAAAAGAGTAAGTTTGCTGCTGTATAACAAATGGGAGCTAATATACAGACCTAGCAAAGATGTGTTTTGGTAGCATTTTTTCACTGATTTGGTAGTTTAGGCCATCTACTTCTTTAGTCAACATACAATTGTATTTAATAATTCTTTCTACCACTGAATGTTCTGGAGATATGATGGAGATTAATCCTCTAAAGGGACCGTGGAGAAAGGCAGGGAGAAGAACAAAATAAATCATGTCAGGGTGAAGTAAAGTACAGTTGAACTTTGTGTTCACAGGGGGACAAATTAATTTCTTAATGAAACATAGATATGAAACCTATCGTATCTACAACTGTTATCATGCTAATAAGCTTAGAATTGTTTGTGTCCCAAACGCTGCTGAGAGTCTCTTTGTCCAAGTATTTTGAGCTTTCCGGTTACAACGTGGCATTTTCTTATGCTAAAGACAGGGGGACAACTTTATTCATGGATTGCCTTTTCTTCAAAGCTCCTTCCCATTATTTTTATATTTCTCCCCAAATCGCTTTGAAAAGAAATTGTTCTGCTTAGGATAATATAGGATACTTTCTATCTTTCCTTGTTGATGGTCAAGTTTCTTCTCCCTTCTCCATCCACTAACTGATCCTGACATTCCCCATGGTCTCTTCGTATTAAAATTTGCTTTTCTGACCCTGTGTCTTGGAGAACAATATGATGTGGGTATCGTTTTTGCATCACCCGTTCACAAGAGCTCTCTTACAACAATATGGAGACATCTATTGCTTGTAAAACTGAATTACTGTGCCAAAACGGAGCCCTCTTGTATTTTTAGAAATAAACTGTTTGACATATCCCTTTTGCCACAGTTCAGTAGCCTCTATCCTTTTTGTTTCTAAGCTTCAGTTCCAATTCCCTAGCCAACACCTCTGGAAACTGATTATCACAATCTCTAAAGAAAATATCAGTTTAAAATAGCCAAAGTTCCTTCATGGTGAAAGAGCAAAGGAATATCCAGGCTAAGATTGCTCTTAGCAGATTGCTAAGAGATTGCTCTTAGCCAGATTTGAGCAGTTTTATTCATTTTTCTCTCCAAACATTTTTAAATAATTGTCCTCCTTTCTGGAGGAGGCTATGGTGGTATATTTTGTTCTTTGGAAGTTGGTGTGTGGATATAGGAAAAAAAGGAGAAAGATTTTTTTTTTAATAGAAAAAAAGAATTTTTAGTCCTTAACTTTCCTTACTTTGCATATTGTATTTATTCCTATGATTCTACCTATTTTGTGCTGTAACCTCAGAACTGACCTTTTTCACGTTTCAAGTTTTCTTTTTAGCATTCCTACCATTTCAGTGTATCCCATTCCTGTCTTCCTTTTAATTTTCTTTTTATCTCCTCTCATTCTTTCGTTTGATTCAAATACTTTTAAATTCTATGGATTTGCTACTTTTCCTTTGTTTGATTTGGGCTTTCCTGTTTTCTTTCTTTTATTATTGAAAGGTTGCTATACTGCTTCTCAAAATCTTTATGAAATACTGTTGAATTTCCCATTAAATCCAAGCCAAGAAAACATAGTATTTCTTAGTGATATATGTGACTAATTTGTATTTTTTTTCCATCATTCAATGACATCCTTTTCCCTAATAGGTTTTGGAGTAATTCTGCTTCATTTCATCCAAGGAATGAACCAAAAGGTCTAGTCTTATCATGAATAGATTCTTTTTGTTCAAATCAGTGCAATCTTAAGATATTATCTTTTGGGTTTGTTTGAAGTAGAGGCCTGCACAACTCCCTGTGTATCCATGCTTAATTGTTTCTCTTTCCAGCTGTAGGGTGGAATAGACATTTTGCTATAAATATGTAACAGAGCTTTCTCCTCTTAGCTTTCTGGGAACCTTTTAATTCTTAACTGTTGTTTCTTTCATTATTTTCTATTTTTTCTTTTCCTCTTCAGATTTTTTTCTTGTTTTTTAATGTATTTGCAAACTGAAATATTTCAAGATTACATACTTTTTCTCCCTTTCTTACAAAGTATTTTATTTCTACAAACATTGACTTCACTGTTGCAAGTTGCATCTCAAAAATCTTCAGAATCTCTTGATCTTTGTCCATTTTTACCTGTCTTCTGCTCTGTTTTTCCTATGTGTGTTCCCTTTCCCAGCAGTTTACCTGCTCTTGATGCTAATAGGCTTTCCACATCTGAGTTATATCTGAGACCCTAGAAAGGGTCTTATGAGGAAATCATTCAGACTGATCTCCTGGTGAAGTGGATAACCCCTATAAACCAAAGAAGTTATTTTATGTAATTAAATATGCCAAGGATAGTGCTCCTCTTGGAGCTCTGGTTTTGAGGATATACGAGCACTTATGGAAAGTTGCCAAATGTACCAATGTGACAAATGTTAGAAGAATATTAAAGGATATTAGCAGACATTTTATATGTGATGGAGAATCCTCCATCCTGAAGACTCTTGAACTTCAACAGAAGTGCCCTCTGTACTGACTGGTCCTGAACAGATGACAAAGATTGTTTAATGTGGTGTCTGCTACCTCAACTGACCAAATTGCAAAGTCCTTTCTTATAGAAACTAATGGTGCCTCAGGAACCCCAGATCTGACTTTCCATTAAGTAGAATTTGAGAGGAGAATATGGAGTTAATGTGCTCAGGAATTAGTTGGGAATCTGGGATCAAGGAAGGTAATTCCACCAGTTCTCAAATCCCTAGCTAAGAGAATGATTTTTTTTCCGTCAGGGATGAAGTATTGGGAACACATGAAAGAGAATATGATATTGTAGGGACATGGTTTATGTTCAGTGGTATTGCTATCAAGGAATAAAGACTTTATTCTTAAAAGAGTTTCTGTAGGTTCCTGATAATGTCAACTAACAGGAATAACAAGAAACAGAATTTTCTCATGCTGCTTTTTAAAGAAATACAACTTTCAGGATATACTTTATTACTTCAAAGGAATGGCAAATAGTTCTTATTCTCAAGGCATGTGTTAATTTTAGGAAATGTAATGATGAAATAAAAGCTATTTCACTAATACATGTGTAATGCCTTATAACCATTTCACAGAAAAACACATTTGATCCATTTGACTTAAATGAGCTACTTCAAGAACTGCCAAGAAAACAAAAAGAAGTACTGTGGGAGCGGCTGACACATCTATTGACACAGATTTTGATGGAGAACCCTGTGGAAAAATGGCAGAGGACAGAAGATGATGAAAATAATGATGATATGGAAGTTGAGATAACTCCAGAAATGGTAAAAATCTCCTAAAATAAGTATATGACAGGTAGTTATGACAAGCTGGCTGGAGTCAAAAGCCTTTTCAAATATTTTGAAACCATTATGTTTTAAATTTATGCTTCTATTGCTTTTGAACTTTATTGCTTTTGGATGCCAATACACTCTGTTCAGAATGGAAGCAGAATAACATTTCATTTTTGCTTTCCGTTACTAAGAGTTGTTGTCATAGTTATCCTCTGACTATAAAGTAGCCTGCAGAATTTGTTCCTCATCTTTCCCACTCATCCCCTGTCTCCAGAAACAAACTGTAGCAGTGATCCAAGGAGTGACAGCTGTAGTTATTGCTTCCATACCTGTAGTGGATGAAAACGTGAACTACAAAGCTCTTCTAGAATGTGCTTTTATATTAAATGGTATGTATATGTCTGTCATGGAATGTACTTTATACTGTATTCCAGCTGATGAGTGTACTAGACTTTTTGCTTAAATACCATTTCATTTCAGAATGTATTGATTCATTTCAGTCAGATAAAAATGCCAAAATTGATGCTGATGTGAGTTCATATTAAACAAAATTAAGGGATTGTTACTTAAAAACAAATGATGTAGTCTTAAAGATGTGATTTATTTTTTTCTTCTTATCTCTGCGCTGAATGATTCTCTTACTATTGATCGAATAACCAAAACCTTAAAATTAACATACCTGCCTAGACACCCACAATAGGAATAAGTCATTTTTAATAAGATGTAAAAACATGGAAAAAGCTAGCAGACATTGTCAAATGCATGTAGAATTGACTAGTATTTTACAGGATTAATATAAATCATTACAATAAATAATTACTTTATAATTTTGTAGGTATTCTTCCTGCATTGCCTGAGGCTGAAACAATCCTACAGGATGCCATCCAGCGAATATGTGAACTTTGGTGGGAGAAAGGACTGGAAGGGAAGGAACAGCTGGGAAAAACTGCTTTTATTATTCTGCTAAGAAAAAGCCTGAATAAAGCTGCTACGGTATGGTGAAGCTATATAGACTTTTTAAGTTATTACTGAATGTTCTAAGAAACAAAACTGCTCAACAATACTCTTTCCCAAGTTAACTTGTTTCCACTGTCTGAGTGCTTTTTAACTAATGATCCCTTAGAATGCATGTTGGTTACAAAGCATCCTTTGGAGGTTGCATGCATAAACAAGACTTGAAAATGTTGTCTTCTTTAGAATAAACTCTTAGGATTTTTAGCATCAATATCACAAATGAACTATTATTTTACAGTCTTTTTTACTTGTTTCTGAAGTCCAGTAACCAAGGATTCAGTAGCACTTTTGGTTAATTCAGCAACTTGTAGAGACTTCTTGTATGGGATGCTTAATTTTCTGTTACTCTATAATATTGACATTTTTTAAACATATTTCTCTACTAATTGATTGAAGTCCTTCTTTTCTAAGTTGTAAGTTACTTAGAGCAAAATGACATGCAAGTTTTTGCACTAACCCAGTGTTTCTTTCACTCATCCCTTTCTTTTATTTTTCCCTATGAACAGTGGCTTTCACTGCATAAAATTTTCAGAAGTGGCATAGTTATCTATTTTTGCATAAAATGTCAGCTTGCTTTCTGCCTATCTTCGGTTGTTGGAAGTCAGTGTTTCCACACTTATGCCTATTTGTCATCTTTTCCTTTTGATGGAAATAAAAGTTGTTAATTTTGCCATCCAGTGATCTCCTAATATCTGTACCAGTGCATTTCATATTCAAGGTTAAAAATCCTGTAATTGATTCTTCACTTTAAAGGTTCACACTTGTACCTGTTTCACTATAATGCAGCAGGCATCTTTTTCGTTCCTCCCGTCCTCTCTCAGGGTGCAGATATAGTTCGTCTGTGGAATCTACATCAGACCTTACTTTGTTTCGATTACGACTTGGAGGAGAGTAATGTAGTCAAGGACTTGTTGCTTCAGTGTTTTATGAGCATAAAACACATTAAGAAAGAAGAGGTAAGCAAAAGCTTATTCTATTTTAAAAGTTTCTTTCATTTGGCCTTTAACCCTATATTTACTCTTTTTTTGCAGCAGCAGCTCTTAAATTGGGGCATCCTCTGTGTATTTATATGTTTATATCTATACACGCGCGCACACACACACACACACACAATATATATTTTTTTTCCATTTACTCTTTTCAACAGGGAAGAAGATTCTTGAGTTTTTTGTTTGGCTGGAATGTGAACTTCATTAAAATGATCCATGGAACTGTTAAAAACCAATTACAGTTTTTTACAAGGTAAGAATCACAGATATTCTTAATGAGTATTAAGAGCTTGGCTAAAGGTTGCTTTGTCTCAAGTTCTAAAATACCTTGTATGTTGACAGAAAATATCTGAATGCAGAGGCTTAGAAATGTACTGAATAAAATGAGTGTATTGTTTCAACAATTTCATGTAACAGCTGCCTTGCACATACCTACGTATACAATTATAGATGTAATAAAATGCTTATTTAGTGTTACCTAAAGCAAATTGCTTTTCTATAAACTGCTGCACTACTTGCAGTATTAATGTTATAGAATTGCAGATTTTTCTTCTGTAAGGTGTTTTTATTTTTGTATATGTGTATGTATCATATATATATGTATATAACTTATGTATTACTTGTGGTTTTGTTTTGCTTGTGAGCAATCTCCAATTTAATTTGATAACATACTGTATAGGGATGTACTAATGAGAAGTACCTTGAAAAATCATAGCCTAAAAACCTGACTGATGGATGAATAATGTGGGTTTTTTTTTCCTTTCCTTATTCAGTGAAGTGTGGTCAAAATAATACTTCACATTGACTTTCAGTTAGAATATAAATCCATAGATCTTTTACTAACAACTTATGCATTCATTATGAGTGCTATGAGTGCTAAAATATCTGAACTAATATTTTATCTTTTCCACTGCAAGAGATTAAAAGGTATTTTTCCCGTTTATTTGTTTTTTCCGTCATCCTCCCCTCTCCCTCCCTCCCCCCTTCATGTTTTTTGAAACATATGTTTCAAAAGTTGATGTTTCTTGTGTATTAATGATTAAGTTGATGTTTCTTGTGTATTAATATAGATCCCTGATGACATACATTTCAGAAGTATACTTCAGGGCTTGGAAGAAGATGTCAGAGGAGACCTTAGAGGTAATGCTATACTTGATCTCACAGTTGGATAACTTTGAGCTTTAAGGTAAATGTATGTGAATTCCCAACCTCAGGGAGGTTCCTAAGCAAGCCAAGGAAAAGGGTCTCTTCAATGTGCTCCAGGAATGAGTGAGTTGCACTGGCCACTGTGATTGCCTTGATTGCAGATGAGTGCTTTTAACTCAGCCACTGAAATACTCCCGTATACAAATTGCATTTAAGCAATGTGTTTTAAGCGCAGTAGTTAGTTACCTGAGTAACATAAACTTTTATTCAGCTTTTGCAGGTCTATATATATCATAGCATCATATAGCGTCACATACTTATCTAGGTTTTATGAGTTTGCATGGAAATGATCAAAAGCATAATCAGGACACCATAGCCCTGCTAGATTTCAGATGCAAAGTAACTGTCATGTACAACGTGGAGATACTTTTGAATTACAAACTTTGCTCTGAGAAACTAATGAATTATGTATACTAAAACTGTGAAATCTACTTGTGCTGACCTCGCATGGAAAACTTTGAGTCAAGCAGAAGCCAAATAAGAAATAATATCTAACACTGTTTTCAGTTGTTAGTATTGGAGAAAAATGCAACTTGCTGGGTAGTGTACAATAATTACAATTATTCATATTTCTATATGTGTTTTCAATGTAGATACTTGAACATAACTGTATTCAGGACTTCATGCATCATGGAATACACCTTCCCAGAAACTCTTCTGTTCATTCTAAAGTGAGAGAGGTAAGTTCCTACAAGCCATGACATGAATTAGAGTGTCAAAATCAGATCAGTTACTAGAAAGGGTAAATTTTCCTCTTCATACTAAAATACTTTTCATTCTTTCCCTGATGAAGTCTAATCAAAGGCATCAACGATCTTCTATTCATCTTGGGTTAGGTCTGTCATCCTGATGTATAAATAAGATGTACGTAGTCTCTTCATATGTTCAATTCACTCTTCCACTGTAACATTGTTTTTGTGGATTCTGTTCACAGATTTCCATGTCTAGACCTAGTTGTGAACATTGTGACTTCAAAGCTGATACTTCTTTTCAAGTTGTCCAGTGTTTCAGATAGGGACTTTATTTTATATCAAGTTGCATGAGGTCCTTTATTTTTTCTTCCTCTGCATTTTTTTTTTGTTCTTTCTTTTATCTTCATAATCCTGTTATGAAAATAGTACAGGTTTTTGCTACTAAGCATGGGCTTTTTTAAAGTTCAGAATCACAAGGAGTGTTGATGCTTGCTTTTTTTCAATGCATATATATGGCTAATTTTATTATTCTCCATAATATGCTAAATCCTATTGGCCTTATGTAAAAGAAAGGTGGGTTTTTTGTCTCATCTACAACTCTGAAAACAATGTACAAATATATATAAGTATTTTATTTTTTCCTATGTAGATGCTGAGTTATTTTCATAAACAAAGTAAAGTTCGTCAAGGAGTTGAAGAAATGCTGTATAGGTTGTATCAGCCTATCCTTTGGAGAGCACTGAAGGTAATTGTCTTTTTTGGAGTATAGGCCTGTCTTTCTCTAATGGTCAAGCTTTGGGTTCCCTTCTTTGTTCTGTTTTAATTGCTTTTAAAGTTAAGTGGCTGGGGAAAAAAAATAAAGTGTGTTGATCATCTTGATTGTATCAGAGTAACCTTGCAAGTTTATGCTATCTAATTTCTGTGAGTAGAATTTGCTTATGTAATTCAGTTTTGTTTATTGGTTTGTAGGTTTCTATACTCTTTTCTTTTCTACAGGAGTCCTTTCTAGGATTGCAGTTGACTGTGAAGCTAATGCTACTTTTGTTCTCATCTTCTTTTCAGGCTGGGAATGACTTGTAATATTTTATTCTGTTTTCCAAGATCTTTTTAATGCACAAATAATCAATGCTTCATTGATTAAGGCCAGAAATGTCCACAGGATTATTTGCTCTGACGTTTTCTTTAATACTCTCCTTAGAATGTAACTGAATTAGATTATTTGTGCTGAATCATTACTTGGAGATAATCCTTTTTTCTACTCTGATGGTCTGTATTAACTGCATGCTGTTAAAGTGCCCTTAATCAAGCATTCAGAAAGAAATTTGTTTTCTAGCCCTTTTTGGGCAGGTATCAAAAATATTCATTGTAGATTTGCAGTAGAACGCTGGGAGAAAATCCTGATTCCAGAAGTGGCTGACATTTGTAACAACTGCTGTTCATAACTTGGTTCTAATGCTGGAACCATTAGAAAAATATTGGAGGTCCATCTCAATTTCAGGATTTTTTTTTCTGTCTGACAGCTTCTGCGTAGATTTACACTTAAGCACTTTAAGCTTGGAAGCTAAGAGGCATATTGAATTAATCATGGACTTTTTTTAATATATAGCAAAATGGTCCCTTTCTTACAAACCCAGATTTTAGAACATTACAGAGAGGGTTGTATAAAACTAAACGTAGCAATTATATGAATCATATAATGATTCAGTGTGAGGGAAATTTTGCATTCTTAATGAATCAGTAAAATATTTGTGATCCTTAAAAAGAAACATGTGACTGAATCAACTTAGCAATTTATTTTCACATATACCACTGACTTGGGTTTGACTTTAGTATAGATACTTAATTTTTCTTTTTCATGTGCCACTGAGCTGTTTGACTTTTTAAGAGGATGGTTTCTGTAACTTAGATACAGGCCTAAGAAGGGACAACTGTAAGCTTCCCATCTGGTAAGGAATCCTCTCCTAAACTTGAAATTGCGGTTTAATTTTAGATAAATAGTTTGCACCTATCTTATTCTGAAAGACTGGCCACATAACAGAAGGGAAAATCACAGAAGGGCTTCTTTACCCTTCTGTTTTGTAAAAATGGCAAAATACATCAGTTGTTATAAAATCATACAATCCTTAAGGTTGGAGGGGACCTCTAGAGATCATCTAGTCCAACCCCCGCTGCACACACAGGGTCACCTAGAGCATGTGGCACAGGGCTGCGTCCAAGCGGGTTTGGAAGATCTCCAGAGAAGGAAAATCCACAACCTTTCTTGGCAGCCTGTTCCAGGGCTCTGTCGCCCCCAATGTTAAGAAATTTTTCCTCAAGTTCCTGTAGAACTTTTGATACTTCAGTTTGTGGCCATTTCCTCTAGTTCTATCAGTGGCCACCCCTGAAAAGAGGCCGACCCCTTTAATATGCACTGGTCAGATACCCCCTCAGCCTTCTCTTCTCCAGGCTGAACAGGCCCAGCTGTCTCAGCCTTTGCTCACAGGGCAGATGTTCCAGGCCCCTGATCAACCTCATAGCCCTGCGCTGGACTCTCTCCAGCAGCTCCACATCCCTCTTGTACTGGGGAGCCCAGAACTGGATACAGTCTCCAGATGTGGCCTTACCAGAGCTATGTATAGGGGGACAATCACCTCCCTTGACCTGCTGGAGACGCTCTTCTTAATGCACCCCAGGATCCCGTTGACCTTCTTGGCCCCATGAGGACACTGCTGCCCAATGGCCAACTTGTTGTCCACCATGACGCCCAGGTCCCTGTCTGCAGAGCTGCTCTCCAGAAGGTCAGCGCCCAGCCTGTCCTGGTGTCTGGGCTTATTTCTCCCCAAGTGTAGGACCTTGCACTTGCCCTTGTTGAACTTCATGAGTTTTCTCCCCACCCAGTTGTCTGATGTTCAGGTTAAATAGAATAGAATAAAAGAATTGTATGATGGTCTGTTTTGAAACTGCCTTACATCTTTGTTAATAAACTGCTCACTTTGCAAATCTTTTATGTTGCATACGCCTTGTGACTTCTACTTAGACAGATGTTTATAAAATATTTTAACTTTATAAGCCTTTACAATATTAGCCCTTATATAACTTTTTGTATAAAAAAAGAAAGTGTATAAAAATTTTTTGTATATAAAAAGGAAAGTTCTGAAAAATCTACAAGATACACAAGCATAAAGCTAAAGAATCATTATCCATTTAAATAGCCAAAGGCTCCTCTTCTATGTGCAATTTAGTGTAGAATTAAATAGCATGTGATTTTTAAAGTCCTCATGGAATTTATTTCTCACTCTGAGGACACTTATCCTGTAATAAAAGCCTGAACATGCAAAGACATTTGAGATAAATTCTGATTAATTAATGAGTAGAATTTTAAAATATAGGTACCCGATTCAGAATTAAAATGAGCTTAAGAGAATTCAATGCAATGCGTATAAAGTTTATCAAAACTAAATTTCTGAAATTCCCCTGGTAGATGAGGTCTAGGTTATTGTATAAAAGCATACTTTAAAATAATTAATTTTCATAGGAAACACTAGTGCGAAAGAGCTATTTCCCTCTTGTTTCATATATAGACTTGCTCTGCGTTAGTTTCTCAATACAGGCAAGCCCCAAGTTAAAAGTTTTTCTTCCTTTTAATGGGACATAATTACGATTCCTGACCGCTTGGACCCAAAATCTAAATGGAATTTTTCATTCTTCTTCTTTCCAAGTGAGCTTCTCTTCCCCTCCTTGCAAGTGAGCCAGGCTGCCCTCATTGCACTGCTCACATCTTACATAAATATAGGGTGGTTGTGTGGTTAGATCTGAGCTTTCTTCTGAGATGACTTAAATGTCTTTTATTTATTATTTTCTTTAATCTCTTCACCTGCTATCTGTTTTCTACCACTTACTGTGTTTAAAAGGCAAATTACTTTTCACTATTGTGTGTCAAAACACACTTTGTTTTCTTACATTTGTGGCTCCACAGACAGCAAAATGGGTAGTGTAGTACATTAAAAAAGGTTACAAATGATCCAATATCTGAGGGTTTTGAGGCTTATTTTGATAAGCCTGGAGAGCTGCCCAGAGCTCAGAAGACAGGCCTATTATTCATGTGCGTAGATGCAGAACTGAATATGTTCTTTAGATAAGCTGTTTTCTGGCCTTGCTGGTACCTAGTCTAAAGGTACTTCTTGAAGAAATAGACTTGAACTCCTCACATAAATCCAGATATAGACAAAGAATTTATCAGTGAAAGCTTTACTTGAATTCAGGGTTCTGTATCTTGAAGGGGAGATTTAATGATTAATACCAAAGCATGTATGTATGGTGACTAACTGCTTTTAACTTACTCAGAGTTAATAAAGGCAATAACTGCTTAACTGTGATTTCAGGAAATTTGATTAAGAAATAAGACTTTATAAATATAGAGAAGTTACAGAAACAAAGCTTTTTTTTAACTTTAATCTCCTGTCTACTGAGTAAAACCTGAGTCACTAGTAGAATTAAGTTTCAAAACACATTGATTCTTAAACTTTCCAAACCCAAGATTTATTAGAAGAAATATAACTTTGCCAGAAGCGTTGAAAGCATTATTTGCCAGATATGCCTTTTGATAATAAAAATCTCTACCTACTGAAAACTGTCTTTTTCCCTGGCTTTATGACAGGCCAGGAACTCGGAAGTTCGCTCGAATGCAGCGTTCCTGTTTGTTGACGCTTTTCCTATCCGCGATCCCCATTTTAACACAGAGGAGATGGACAATGAAATTCAGAAGCAGTTTGAAGAACTTTTTGTAAGTTTCAATGTGTGTTTTAAAAATGACACTTTTAGCAAGGCTAAGTTGAAAATAGGCTGTTGTTGCAATTATAGAAGTTGTGGGGTTTAAGTGATGTGTGTATATGTAGATGTGGAAAACAGAAAATACAAAAGGAGAAAAATACTCATAAATACTCATGAATGCAAGACTTATTAGAAGGTGTGGAGGTTTTGTAATTTTTTTGTTGGTGTTTTAAAAGTTTAAATTCCAAAACTACTGAAAATCTTGGACAATATTTTATTTTGAAATTTAGTTTGCTTCATAATAAAATGCCTTGGGGAAATATTAATATTATACTTCTTTCATAAAATGACAATTTACATAATGCTTAAAAGACAATGGTAATATTTACTCATGATAGTTTATTGTTAAATAGTGGCGGAGTCACACTAATATACTTGCATTTTTCTTCTCTTGTTTGTTTTAGAACCTCTTAGAAGATCCTCATCCAGTTGTCCGCTCTACAGGGATACTTGGAGTTAGTCAGATAACATCCAAATACTGGGAGATGATTCCCCCAACAATTCTTGCAGACCTTTTAAAAAAACTGATTGGAGAGCTGGCATATGATGTAACATCTGCTGATGTTCGCTGCTCTGTTTTTAAAGTAAATCTTTTCTGTAAATTTAAAATTATTGTCGCTTTTTGCCTTTTACTTGACTAACTCAAGGAAATGACTTAATCTACTAAGTTATTGATGCGATAAAATTCCTATAAATGATATATATGTATGAACTAATGCCCTTTACAAGGGTTAATTGTTCTATTTTGTGATTCCCACCCACTTTGAATTTCTGTTTCCATACTTGCTGATAAATTTAAGCTGTTGATAATTCCATCATCTTATCTATTAGAAATTATGCTTTCATTTAAAAATGCGTGCAGATGGGTCCCAATATGTTTCTATTTCACTAGGTTTAACCCATGCCCTGGTATGCAGGTTTACATCCTGATTTTGGAGCCCACTCTTTCTTAGTTTTCAATGAACACACCTGGAGACTGTGTCTCTGGAAAAGCCTTTCCCTACTGCCCCTCCTTGATCTAGCCCCAGAAGTGCCATAATCCAGTTCAACAATATTAGTTACCTCTTTTTGTAAGTTGCTCTTTGGATATTTTTATTTAGCGTTTCTTTCTCTTGCAGTGTCTGCCAATAATTTTGGACAACAAACTAAGTCACCCATTACTGGAGCAGCTCCTGCCAGCAGCCAAGCACAGTCTCCATGACAATTCTGAGAAAGTGCGGGTGGCTTTTGTGGATATGCTGCTCAAAATTAAGGCTACCAAAGCAGCTAAGGTAGGATAAATGGCATGATAGGTAACACAGAAGATTAAAACCACAGTATTTATCTTAAAAATATGTATGTTTGGCTGCTGCAGTAGTCCTAAAAGGAGAAAAAACATGTTTAATGTAATCATAATAGCATGTCATAATAATGTAGTCAGAATTTTAATGTTGGACTTGCTCTTTTTATATATTTAAGCATATAAATGATGCTTTATTTTTAAGTTTTGTGAAATGCTCTCTTGGTTATTTCTCTCCATTTTAGGTTTTTTGTTTGGTTTTGGGGGGGGGGGGAGCAATGAAGTTCTTCCAAAGGTAGGTAGAAACCTGAAAGCACTTTTTTAGTTATTTCATAAATTCTACTGACATTATGGTGGTCACAGAGAATATTTATAAATTGATTGGTCCTGGTGTCATGGTCAGCTTGCAACTTTCTATATTTCTCAAAGGAGCTACCCATAAGAAAAACCTGGATATTTTTAAGGAAGAGATTTTTATAGAGAGATTGTAAAGTTTACTTTCTAGTTGAGATATATGGGGGAAAGAAAAATATTTATTTCCTGGCTTGAGATTGTTGTGATATGAAGTAGATCTAGTGCTTCTCTGCACCTAGGCACTTTTCCCCAGCAGCTGCTGGTATCACAAGCTCAGGTCACTTTCTCCTGTTGTCAAAGCCTAACATCTTTATGGACTCACCCTCAAAAGACAAACAGTAAAAGTCATGTATGTAGGTGAAGGTTTTCTTTTTATAGTATCTTTTTCTATATTTTAAAAACCTTTCTATATTCTGTGGTGGACCCTTAGGGAGATGCTACTCAGCCCACTGGCATTAGAGTGCCTTTGGCTTCTCCTGGTCTGCGATATCAGTGGCTTACTGGTTTCACTTTTATATTTTCAGTCCTGGCTTTGTATTTTGCTAAGCCTGCTTTTTTTAGGACATATGCTAGGCACATACATACTTGTGACTTCATATAGTGCATCTGTCGTTTAGGGGAGAGTTAAGCCTTGAACAAATGCATCATTTGGCAGAGTTTTAAGCCTGCAGCGCCCAAAGAATATATCTATCTCTAAAACAAGAGTTACCTGCTTGCCAAATATACACATTTCACCTAATAATAATCTGTAATTTCACAGGTACTCTGCAATTTTTCCTGTACCAAGGA
This sequence comes from Nothoprocta pentlandii, assembly GCA_013398315.1. Lineage (NCBI taxonomy): Eukaryota > Metazoa > Chordata > Aves > Tinamiformes > Tinamidae > Nothoprocta > Nothoprocta pentlandii. The sequence goes on along the minus strand of VZSG01000013.1, from coordinate 842,549 downwards.
TTAACTCTTCACCATTTATGACTCCAACAGCAAAAACTTGACTGCAGTTTACTGGTATATGGTTTAACAGACCAGCATCTACAGTCATGAACTGATCTGATAATATTATTATTAATATATATACTAAGATACAAATAAGCTTAAGGCTATAGAAATGCTTATGCCGTTTGGGTAGATATTATTTTGTTCAGGAAACTGTGAGAACACTCTTAATAATGTTAATTCCTCCTCTCTCTCTCTCTNTTCACTTTCTCCTTCCCCGTAACTTTCTCAATTTCTTCTCACTTTAAAAAGTTCTGGAAAATCTGTCCCATGGAGCATCTTCTGGCTCGTCTTGAAGTTGATTCGCGGCCCGTGTCGCGGCGCGTCGTGAATCTCCTGTTCAACTCCTTCTTCCCCGTTAACCAGCCCGAGGACGTGTGGTGTGAACGCTGCGTTACTCTCATCCAGATGAATTCAGCAGCAGCTCGAAAGTTCTATCGATATGCTTATGAGTACACTGCCCCCACCAATATAGGTAAAGTACAAAACATCTAGAAATACCATTTTCACACCACATGATTGCTCCATAGTTCACAGTTTTTGACATTCTCAACACCTGCATTAAATGCTGGTAGTTTCAGTTCTGGGCTTTGTCAACAACGAAGAAAGCAAAAATGATTCTTTAGTTCTGGACTACACTCACTAGCCTATGTCCTTGTTTGATCTCTCTTTCTTCTTCCACCTTAAAACTGTTTAAGCCAATCAAGTGAAAATACTTCTAATAATCTGATTATCTGGGATGGATAGTATTTTAAAGTTGCTCAGAGAAGATCTAAAGAGCCCTCTTCCACATTAAAAGTGACAACACTACATACCGCAGCAATCACCTTTTGGAAAAGACTTCTGTTTTGCCAAGTAAAATGAACATTTTTATTTCCAATGAATCCCGATACCATAAAAAAAGTAATTTGCATGGAGTACTTAGGCACAAAGTTGAAACCATTTCCTCTTTTCCAATCCTCACTTGTGGCAGGTAGTTTTGGAATAACATGCGCTAACGTAGTGCACCAAGTCATTTTTTCAGTGCAGGTGGCAACCCTTTCTCATTTATTCAAGGAGAGTTCCTCATTAAGGACTGCAGTGGTTAGGCCTCTGCATCTTTCATTAAATAATTGGGATTTGTTTTGAAATGGAGCAAAGGAGCAAGGAGATGTGTTTTGAATATTGTTCATTAAACGAATAGCTATGTCAGATGAATGTGGAAAGTTCCTCTGGGCCCAGTTTGCCTGTGAGCCTTTGTTACTGTAGCTAATTTTTTTTTTTTAATCTGCAGACTGTCTTAACAATGAAACTACAGAAAGTACCATTTCTACTTGATATCTAAGTATATAAATTATTTTCCATATCTTTTTTTACCAGGAAATTTGGTATATTTTTTTGCTGACTGTATCTGGTTCAGTTGCCCAACTATCAGAATGACAATCTGGCATTACATGCAGAAGTTATTGCTAATAACATTCTGAATAAATAGTAAATGTCTAATTGGTTGTTCTTGTATTTATATGTAGCTAAATTGATGCTAACTATTCGGCGCTGCTTGAATGCCTGCATCCAGAAGGCAACGAAAGAGAGTTTCCATAATGATGATGGTGATGGTGGTGATGATGATGATGATGATGATGAAAAGGAAAAGGAGAACATAAGTGTAAGCAAGTTTACTTTATGATAAGTTATAACAACTTCTGTGACATGGATTTTGAGAGGCAGCAGTTAATGAGAAACCAGAAGTCAGAAAGAAAGCACTTGTGCATCTCTGGATTTCAAAGGGGAAAACCACCACTGTGGTATTTCCATGCTCTGTATGATGGTAATTTGGTGAAGTAGCTCAGATAAGCAAGAAGGAATGAGAGTCGTGAGCATTTTTCCAATTCTAGTGCTTGATGTACATTTATTTGACTTTGCAATCAAACGTATACAAGAAATAATGTAGCAAAATGTAGCTGTATGTGTGTTAAGAATAAATAAGTTTGTTCTGCAACAAAGCCAAAAGCATTTTGCAATACATGGATTTTCATTCTTTTAAACCTTATTATAACCTAAATTAAGATCTTGAAATACGAAGGGTAATATCATCTGTTTGTATTTCAGACATTGAATAATGTGCTGTCAATAAATGACATGAACTCCATGGCAAGTTTGTTGGAAATCATTGTAATTCTTTGGAGAAGTATTCACAAGTCACTAGATCACAATGAAGATGCCAAGGAATATGCCATCAGAAAATTTGCTGCTGTACTTCCTGAATATTTTAAAGTATTTAAGGTAAAGAAAACATAGATTTAAATTTAAATATTCCTGTAATGGCTTCATGTTTTTTCTATGTTTTCTTTTTTAAGTGTTTATTTCTCAACTGTTTTCATGGGATGAAGTGTTGTTTTTTGTTGTTACCATTATCCATAAGCAACAGCAAGTTTTTGAAATTCCACAAGTGAGTAAAAACCATTCTCTAATTCCCAAGTTTGAATGATCGACTATTATTTAAATAGTCCACACAGAGTTTTTATTGCAACAAATAGCTCTTCTTGTAGTGTCTTCAAAGGTAATTTTATTTGAATATGTTCATGGTGCAGATACAGAGAGACTGTTCCCAAACAATCTTTTTCATGGATTGGTGTCTATATAGTCCTAGTGAGATTGTGATGGCACCTTATCCTGTGATGTATTTTAACAGCTTCTAGTGAAATTTTGCCTTGCCACTGTTACCCAAGCTATTCTTCAGAATCTTTTTTTTTTTTCTTCTAATATATTTCAAAATGGAATGGATGTTAATTGAAGACCCCACTTGCAGAGAGGTTAGATGGTGTCATGGTTCTGCCACTGTTAGCCACTATTGGGACATATGAAAGCTGGAACAATTCTTTTTTTTACAAAGATTCTTAATGTAATGGAACCATAAATAACTCATCATAGTTGTTTGCAATGGGAAGGAAAAAAGGTAAATGCTTGCATTTGAGATAATGTAATAATACTTATTTTCAGTATGTGTTAAATTTCTATGTATGTATGTGTTTGCACATGCACATCATAAAGCAGAAGTGTTTATCCTAGGACGATCGTTGTGTTGTTCCATTGATTATACTGGCATCCTTTATGCCTCCTGCTGCGATTCCTACGTTCAGGTACTATTTGCTTATTTATTTATTTAAAGCCAAAGCATCAGTGAAAAGAAATCTTTTGTTAATTATTTGTTAATTTTCTATTCTATTAGTGGATTAAATAAAATATCCTAACGATGAATTAATCTTCTAAATACATCTTACAGTAAAATCTCTATGGTGCAAATGTGCTTGAAGCCATTTGCAAGGGTTGTTTGGTATTAGTTTATTTAGTGGTTGAATCTTTTCTGCACTTGTGTGTGTGTGTATCTGTATATATTTATGTGTGTCTATATGTTTATTTTTATTTATTTATTTGAAAGCTGTAGTGTGATTTCGAAACTCAGAAATCTTGACAATGGAGCTGGTGAGAGCAAATATTCCACCCTGATAGACTGCATATGTCGCTGGGGTCAAGTGGGACATATTATGGAATTAGCCTGTGACTGGTTGTCTGATGTGCTAACCCCAAGAAAGGTGAGCTTAAATCAATGACATTTATAATACCTTTATTTTGCTTTTAGAAGGAGGTTTTTAATACTGCCTTATTCTCTTTTAGAAGTATTTGTCATTAAACACCCTGTGTGATACCAGTTCTGTTCTTCCCTCTCCGTTAGAGCACTAAAACACCCGAACGACGAGTGCGCATCCACGTAGCGCAGGAATCGAAGCCAGAATTAGCACTTGATTACATTGAATATTTATTGACTCATCCAGTTAATCGAGGTTGCCTGCTTGCTGTTCCTAAAAAGAAACTGAACCAGCTGTTGAGACTTCTCGGTGCTGCAAAGGTAGTGTTGCCCTTGTCATAAATAGTGCTCACAAAAGAGTGCTTAACACTTTGTGTTGCCTGACTCCAACTGAAGGTCTGCAAGGATCCAAAGTTAATTTCATTGTAATAATTTCCAAACAGAAACTAGGCTACTTGAAGGCAAGACCAACTTTTCCTTTTCATATATATTTAAGATAAATATTCTAAAATAGAATTATACTAATTCATATTGTTTGCGACTGTCAGATTTTAATATGTTTATCATTTTTAAGTGTCTCAAGAGTTTGTAATCTAGTGCTGAACATTATTAAGGGATCTGACTTTCAGCATATGTATGAGTCTGAAAATAAGGCTTCCTTAATATGTCGTAAGAAAACACTTCTTCACTGGGCAAGTTGATGATCACTGGAAGAGGTTGTCCAAAGAGTCTGTGGAGAGTCCAGCCTTGGAGATCCTGGAAGCCTTTTTGGATGTGGTCCTGGGCTGACCTGTTTAAGCAGGGACCATTGATCAGGGCTCTCCTACAACTACAATTATCCAGTGATTCTGTTGGTTTTGGTATTGCAGAGCAAAAGTACTTGAAAATATGTCTGTTTCTGGGGAAGATATATATATATATTTTTTTTTTCTTTTGTTTTAAACTTATGGGCATAGACAAGAAATGTTAGAAAGTATTTTCTGAAAATGCTTAAATGTGATATTACAGGAAGTTCTTGGCTCAATTCTGAAAACAACTGATACAAGTTCTGGTAGCTGCAGTCAAACAACTGGCCTAAGAGCATTCAGCCTCTATTGCAGGTTGAGCATTCATCTTCAGAACAAGGTATAGTCGTGCCTTTCCCGTACAAACTAAAGCTACGGCCGACATTTTAGCTGAAACTGAAATTGGTAAAACTTTTCTATTTTTTTTTCCAGTTCTCTGAAGAAGGAAAAGATTACCTTGCACTTCTGGAGGAGACGGGCACTTGGATAGAAAGTCAGATTGTACCTTTTATACTAGCAAGTGGTCAAGAGGATGGCATTTCAGAACACCGTAGTATTTCAGAGTCAATTATCCAGGTTAGGAATCTCTTACTACTTAAATTGTACTGCTGCGAGTCATATGTGTAGGAAGGGCAACAATTGTGCAGCGCTTAGAGTGCACTGGAATATTTGGAACTCAGTAAATCAAGGAAGGAATGAAACACTGCTGATTGTCCTGAGGATAGGTTTGTGGTTTTGCTGTTGGCATCATTGCTTAAAAAGTCTCAAGCTCTTTTAATGGCATTTAGCTATGTCATATCTCTTACATTTCTTAAAGCATAAAACTTTGTGTTTAAGTGTCACCAAACGTCAGGAATGTATTGCTTTAGAAAAATTCCCAACAAACTACAGTGTATGGTAGGTTACTCTAGCAATTAAATGAAATATGTGGAGTTGTCAATGCCTGGTTCTTATCTAGATTTTTTGCGCCTAATAGTGCATAACATCTTTTCAGTATGTCTGTTGAAGTGAGGAAGTGTTTTATGTTTTAAACTTTCAAGTGAGAATCCTCACTCAAACTTTCTAGCATACAGTGTAACCCAAGCGTCCCAAATTGCAGGTGACTTTTTTTTCCCCCCATCTCTCATGTTGAATGGGAGTAATGCTTATGCAGTTTAAGGAAAAACACATTAACACAGAGGAAAGATTGTGGCAGAAATGCAGTTCTGAAAAGGCAAAGAAATCAGTTACCCAAAACCAGGATGTAGGGAAGTAGAAGGTCAGCCCCATCCATTCTTCTACAGCGAAGGTCCTGGAAGGGAGTTCCCAGAACCACTGCTGCTGCCTTCACAGCACTGAATAGCACAGCAGAGGACAACTCTGAGGAATATGAAATGAATATGATACTTTACTGATAGAAAAAACATAGGCAGTTATCACCAGTAAACACACCTGACATCTTTAAACACACCTGACATCTTACTTGACTAGCTAATAATGGAATACTGAGTGTGTTTTATTAGTAGAACTTAAATCCCATTTGCATCGTTTTTTCCAGTGTTCAAACCGAAGTGTCAAGACTGATATGTCTTGTCTGGAAGTCTAGGCCTCCTGAACCCTCCATAATAGGCCATATGCTTGTTATGCAGCTCCTGTGATTTTTTTTTAACCCTTCTCTGTGCTCTGTTTTATTGGAATAAGGCATTTGGAGTGTCTGTTTAGTAGCAAAGCTGCTAACCAAAGAGCACAATATGCCATTTCAAAATGTCCTTAAAATACGCAAGAGTTACAGTTGCTTCTTTCATACAGTAGAAGGGGATTAGGCTGTTCAGCGTGCTATGGCTAGGGATGGGATAGGATTCCATTGTTTGTGCTCCTAAATGCACTTGTCTGCTGCAGTCGTGGGACTTTTACCTTCTGGGAGAGGATAGACACATGCTTGTTCTGTTAGACTGTGGGACTAGTATCATAGGAAAACTGAAGTGCTGTGGGCTAAGATTTCTTATGTATAACTTGGGCTGAGACTTCTGGAATATAGACGTGAAAATGAATAACAATTGATGAAATGAATGGATGTTTCTCCAGTATAATTACAAAGAGTAATTTTATTGTTTTTTTTTTTATATATATTTTTATATTCTTTTTCTTATTATGACTGAAGGGCAGCTTTATATAATTTTTTTTTCTTTTTTTTTCATAATAAATGTTTGCATCTCTCTTCTAGGCCTATTTGACAGTCTGTAAAGATGTCATAATGGTTGGCCTCGGAAATCTTGAGTTTCAAGCTCGCCTTTTAGATACAGCACTCCTGGTAATACAGTCAGGTAAGTTATTTTGTGCTAATCTCAGCATCTCTGTATATACTTAACTGATTTTTCATACATCATAAGAATGAATGCTTTTACCCTTTTGGATTATGTGTCATAAAAATGGTATTTACAGCTTCAGTTTTCATTCATAATATGGTCAAAAGTTATGGCAGCATTTTGGGAAATCTGACAGGAAGCAGAGAATCAGTCCAGAACCCTGCTCCTATTGATAACTAGGGTTTCTTCTTTGCTTTTACCTGCCACTTGCTACTTGTTGTTTGAGTATTTTTTTTAGGGTATTTTAAAAGATAACATTTTAGAGTTATTGAAATTTGGTCCACCTGTGGAAATTTTTGCCTACAGTATGGACAGAATTAAAGCTCTGTTCCTGAAGAAATCCACAAATGCAATCCCTGTGTTCTACTGTGTTTTTCATGTATGCAGTACTTGATAGAATATTGATTACGCTATATGAAAACTTCAGCTACAGGCCTCAGAAGCTAGATGTGATATCATCTACACTTGTAAACTGCTGCTGTTCTTGTAGCTGAAGAATATCTTATTAAAATTTTAATGTTGTGTCATTTATCTTCTTCTCTAGAGAGAGGTGGCTTTTGTATTCCAGTACTGCTGTGTGCTCTTAAAGAGATTATTGAAGCTTCTTTGGCCCAGAATATTGACCCGGATGAAGTGGCAGATCTGCTCAATACTGTGCAGACCCTTTTCCAGAAAGTTTTAGAGTGTGTTGCACGTAAGCTCAAGAAACAGCAGGAAGAAGGGCTTCAGGTACTATACTACCCTTAAAACCATTATCCATGTGTAGATGAATCCATCATTTCCACTCAGACTGAACAATGTTATACTTTGCTTTTGACATTTTGAATTAAAACTGATTTTTATTATTCCTATGGACAGCTGATTATATTTTCAATTATTTTTTCTAACATAATGCTGTTTCTTTGACTCCAAAAGAATTCCTTTTTAAAACATTGTTGGTTCTGGCAGTGATGGAAAAACTATTAAGCAGAACAATGCGTGATTCAGCACAACCTTAGCACTCATAGATTATTAACCTTATCTGTAATTAAAACGAACCGTGCTCTATGCTGAGCAAAAAATTCAATTACATATATTACAGTCTGGAGAGGTAACATTTGTGCCTCTGTCTTTCAGCCAGAATTCCCTAAGCATTAATATATGGATTCTGCCAAAAGTTCTTCAAACCCTCCCATCTTCACCGAAAGGTCAACTGCTTGTATTTTATAGCAGACACTAGATAGTAGTGACATGAGTGGATAATTCTGGAAAATCTTAGGGTCTGCTTTTCAGGACTTGTGGAGAAAAATCTTTCTAATGGTTCAAACATTGCTTTAGGGAATCTCTCTGTGTTCCTCAAACTTAGGGCTGTTGACACGCACTACTCAATTCCTTCTTGTATCATGCGTGACTAAAATAAAACAAGAGCTTGCAAACTGTGATCTGTACTTCCTCAGATAATAACTTGCTGAAATATTTTAATTACATTCAAACAATCTCAAACAGCTGATCTGTTTTTCTTTGGTCTTAGCTGATTCACTCTCTCCAAAGGCCTCTTGGCGAATTCCTACACACGGTCCAGTGCTGGCATTCAACTTGCACAGCCCTTCACAAGGGTGTGCTCTCAACCCTCCTAGCTGCAGTAGTAGCAGAGATAAATCATACACTGGAGAAGGTAAAGTCCGTGCTAACTTTTCTTTCTGTTTGTTACTTTTGTGTTTTAACAGTATTTTGGAACTGTGTTAATGGAACTACAGGAGCTATGTTCACAAAGTGTCAGGTGGTTGGTTTATTTATTTCTGTACTGCAGACAAAAATTGTCATGAAGCAAATTTGATATCCTATAATTTTTTATTAAAATGCATCTCTTCACATTGCTGCATGCATAGATCTAGCAACAGCAGGATTGTCCTTGTGGCTACACTCTAACTCAAGTTGCAGCTGGAAAAAAAAATAATTCAAGTTGAGGACTCTTGTAAGTGTCATAAAGTATTTTTGCAGTGTTGAACGTCTAGAGGTGTTAGGGTTTGTAAGTCCCAAGTAGTCCAAGGGACTGTTGCTTGAAGGAAGAGGGTAACATTTGAAAGGGCTTTTCCTAAGACTTGTAGTATTAGGAGCAAATATAGCCCATAAGGTTGGAAACTTTGAGAATTAACACATAGGAGCAGAGGTTCTGCTCTTGACTGTGGCCACAGATGTGCCAGAAACAGAGCAGCAGTCAGTTGACAGAAAGGAGACTAGCGCAGAGATGCTGTTAAGCTTCTGCATTGCACGGGGAGCCACAGTGCTACCAGAGCTTTGCCTGCAGGTGTTAGTGTCACCTGCGGTGGGTAACTCCTCTGAGCTGGGTTTTTGCTTGCTCTTAGGTTATTGTATTATTGAGTCTAAGCTTTGTTTCCTTCGTTCAATATTTACTGAATAGTTGTCAAAGTCAGGACTTTACTACCAAAAAGAGCTGACACAGGGAATCAGGAAATCACTGTTATCTAAAGTATTTTTAGAAATTATATGTGCATGTGTAAGCTTGCAGACACAAAGGTTACTTATTCCTGTTGAATAGGCTGTGTCTTCATTTATTGTAACCAAAAATTAATTAAATGAGACTTTCATCCAGAACTGTAGGGAATACTTCCTTTGATGCACATACTAATTGTTCTAGTTGTAGCCTTCCTAATTTAAATTTGTTTTTCTTGTTTTGACACTGCACAATTAGATTAAGCATATTAGAAAAATACATGTGACCACGTGTAACTACTGAAATTTAGATATGATTTAATGTTTTCTATATCCAGATATTTCTAAATTTGTATGAGTTGTTGACTTTTTGGTTTTCAGGGTTCCAGCGAAGGAAATGTAAATATGCCAAGGACTATTTCAGAATTCCCTCCTCTCTCCAACAGTTTAATGGTCCTAATTATGAAGTCAGTCGATGTTATCAGGTAAATGTTTCTCCATTAATTTCTGCAAGATAATACAATCAAGAAAAACTTGTCAGGAAAAACTTTATTTCTAAATTCAAGTATAAACAAGATACTCTTAGTAGTTACTAAATTCACCTTCAGGTACTTCAGGGACTGCTGGTCCCTTTCTCTTGATATATTGCTTGTAAATCTTCCTTTGGGGGAACGGATGCCCTGCTGGCTTGCTTCTTGTCTTCATCTGAAAGTGCTCATTATTCACCAGACTGTTCATCTTGGTTTCTTTAAACATATTTCTTAGATTGCTTCTGTCATAAGATACATATAATCATAAAACCTTTCAATACAGAGGCATTCAGATGACAGAGTATTTACCAAAAATAGCATTAATTCTTTAACCTGAAAATCTGCAATATAGTGACAATTGTACTAATGGGTGTATACAAATCACAACTCAAAATATATTTAGTATCTCAGACACTTATCCATAGTATAATCAAGTGCCTTATTTCTTAAACTGTTTGTTAGGTTTCTCTAAATTTAGTACCCTTTGAATATATGTTAAAATTGTGACAGGTGTTTGTATCCCATGATTATCCCTTTGCATGATTATCCCTCTACCAGAATTATTTTGAATTATCAAAGAGCCTTAAAAGCCCTAGGTTCTCCATGGCTTGGCCTAACTCCTTTTCTTAACTAGTCTTAACTCTTCTGTCAGGCAAAGAATGTTCCTTTCTCTGCTGTCTCAAGCTTATTTTGTTTGTCTTTTGTCCTAAATACTTTCCTAATTCTAGTCGATGCAGCCAGACTTCAGTACTTGAAGTCTTCCTGCAGAACAAGGCTCTGGAAGATGTGTCTCCTAACCCGAATCCTGGTTTTCTCTCAGTCAGCTCTCTGTGCAGGTTCTGCCCCAGTCAAGGTGTTTCTTTGGGCTGTTCTTTTGAACAGAAAGTCAGTGAACTCTCTGAAGCTGCTTCTTGTAGCGGTCAAGAAGAGTCTCATCCATCCTTGAAGGGGAAAGTTGCTGTTTTGTGCCAGGTTGTTTCCATGAGCACTCTGAGAAGCTTATCTCCTTGTATCTACCTTTTCGATCCAAAGATCATCCAAGTTAGGTTATAATACATACCTGGATGCAGTGATGCCTCAGGATGAAAACTGCTTTTTTAATTATAATAACAGCCCAAAATCAAAGATTCTAGTAGTAAATCAACATCTCATAAATATCTCAGAAATCAGTAGCATTATCACTGTTTTCATAGCAATGCCAGAGCTTTTGACACTAAAGTTTCCAATATAAGCTTCTAAACTGCAAAAACAGACATCTTGCACCAAGTTCTGACGTCTATTTGGGGTTACTATTTAAACAATCTGTAGCATTGAATCTTGTCTCCCTTTCTGATCATAATCCTGAGGGACTTGGCATTATCTGGCTGCTTGTGTCCTTCACTGCCCTTCAGTGGGAACCTATCAGTGTCTGAAACAAAGCAGTTCTCTCACATATGTATTTGGAAACAACAAGTTGTTCTGAAATATTCTTATTATTAATCCTTGCCATAAAGCAACATGGCTGCATAGATCCTGTAATAAGTCTCATTATAAATTAATAAATGTAAAGTGTTCCTTAATGGAACTAAATAGTATTAAACTATACACTGAAACAAGTTGAGTCAATAAATTTCTGTTTAACTGTAGAATGAGTAGTTTTTTCACAGGCTGGTGAAAACCCTACAAGTTTTTCATTTCTGATTACTGCTCCCTGTTCTGTGTACAAACACTTTGATCTGCTCCCAAGCAATTTACCATTCTGCCAACTCTACAGGCAGGGTAGCTGCAGAGGAAGCGGAGTAATTTACTCTCACCCAATAAATCCTGTCTTGTCCCACGTGGTATCTGCTGAAGCTGGAGGTGACAGAGAAGCACAATCAGCTGTTGTTCTAATCACAACAATCTGTTCAATTTTGGAAAAAAAAAAAACTTTTACAAACTATCTATACTTTTATTTTTTCTTTATAGATCATTTTTAAATGAATTAATGGAGTGCCTTATTTCTGAGGAAATCGAAGGGATTTTTAGTCTTATGGCTACTGTCTGCATTGTTATTTTAATTAAAGGTCAGTCAAGCTATTTTTGTCCAATAAAACTTTGTTTTGATATGCTATGTTTTGAAAACCAAGTTCATATAAAATTTAGGAGACCATTTTCATCATTAGCTGTTAAGTTACCATCTTTATCCAAGATTTGAAGTCTGTTACTTTTAAATGATGCTGCTGAGCTTTGAACTCTTCATCTTTGTGAACTGAGTTTAAAAGCAAAACCATTTTTTAAGCTAGTAAGACCTATCTGTATCTTCTGGTTTGCAGAATTCCCCTGTAATTTGGAAAGCATAAACTGCTTCCTTAACTCGGGGCAATGAAAATCTGAATTAGTATATAGTTTCTTATTAAAGAACGTTTATTGATAAAATAATATTCTATGAAAATATACAGGTTCTTTTATTGCTAAATCAATATTTTCAACATAATGATATTTCAAATAGGTAAGCACAAAACTTCGCTTCTCAAGGATGTTGCACCTGCTATTCGGAGGAGGCTGATAACATGCAAAGAAGCTGCCACAGAAGGATCTAGCAGCACTGAAAGGTAAATAAATGTGCTATAGGAAATGAACACTGACCTCTCCTCGCCCCTCTCTGCAATAAATGGCTGAAGCAATTTGCTTAGGGCATTCGGGATGGCTGCAAGCTTTAAAATGTAGGGGAAAAAGTCTTATGAGATACTGAGTCCAGCACAGGATTAAATTTCCTCCCCATACATTAGCTGTTCTGATCATAATCTTTACATATTTAGTACGTTTTTTCTGTGTTTAATTTGAATCTTACGACTTGTCCTGTATATTGCAGTACTCTGAAATGCAGTTAGGAGCATCTATAGAACAAAGCAAGTTATCTCTTCATCATTTCTTATTCTTACATCAACAGCAATGTTAACTTTTTCCCCCACTCTGTCTCCCTAGAACAATAAACAAATCAATGCTAAAAAAAAAGGCTATGAAGAAGTTCCTCAATAGTTAGGTTTTGCTTAATTAATTTATACAGTGTGTATAGCTTCTCAGACAGGTACAATGCTGGTGCAGGTGGGGCCACTAGTGTTTCTGACATGCCATTTTTAGTGCTGATATAGAACTAAAACGTGATTATGCACAGCCTGAAATATATGCTCTGTTACTTGAGAACTCTTATCATTGTCTTTTCCTACTCATAAACTAGGAAAATCTGACGATAGTAGCTTTCTTTTTAATTCATATTCTAATAGTGTTATTACTCTCTGCTTCCTAATATACTGTCTCATAATAACACTTTGAAGAATTATCCTTATCTAATACTGATGTATGCAAAGAAATAATGAGGCTCTGTAATTTCCCATGAGATTTGACATTTTTTGCTAGCATCTTAAGCTGAGACCTGGGGTAATCTATTATATATTAGCAGAGTAAAACTCCTGTCTGGTGGAGTAGTTCAAGCGTTGCTCTGAAACAGGGAGTTCTTGGACTAATTCCGAAGCAGAACTTTACCTTACAGTGGAGCCTTCCCTCTGCAGCTGAGCTAGCAGTTTAAGGTAGCCTTGTGGGTCTCTTATTTAAAAAGTGCTGTTCAGTGCACTTTTAAAATCCTGGACAACATATTGGGTAGTGAGAGGTTTTCCTCAAGAGTAATGGCATGCCCATTAATTCAGTTTATAAAATGCTAATATTATTTCTAGGGGAAGAAAAAAAAAAAAAGAACGTGAATGTGAATGCAGTGCTTTAGGGACTAAGGAAAAATATATCATGCTCCAGGTAGCAAATATTCTATGGGCTCATGCATTTTTCTTAATGTTCTGCATGTACATTGTTTAATTAGCATTTCAATAATTAAATGTAGGTAGTGGTTGTGCTTACAGATACTTGCTCAGCATTACCAGCTGACCTGACCTTCAGCTGACCTCCCAAACCCTTTATCGACCTCATTACATCTGTAAATAATGATTATTTTAAATAACTTATTTTTAATGTGACTTTGTACGTGATCTTTCTGCCATCTACCCAAAAGTTAACTGTTGTTTAACCTAGTTAAACTGACTTAACCTAGTTAAACTGACTTAACCTAGTTAAACTGACTTAGATTTCTGTTTGAGAGGCTTAGAGCTGTTCTGAAGAGCTGCTTGTTCAGCATGCCACTGGTGCAATTTCGGAGACTGATTATTTTAAATAACCTTAAACTGTAACAAAAATTATACAAAATAGCGTTGTGATTAAACGCACCGTACTTATCAAGCTGTATTAGGCCAACTGAGTTCTGCCATGGTTTGAAGGACCTTAGTGTTAGAAGAGTCACAGGGCACAAATGTGGTAGCCTCAGCTGAAGGAGAGCTGGTGCCTAATGTTCTGTTCATAAAACTCCGAGTTGTATTTCAGGTTTGGTGAGCTCATCTAACCCACTTGCAATGAGTGAATGCCCCAGCAATTTATGACTGACTAACCTTGCTTATTTGGGGCATCCTTAGAGCACTTTAATAATACAAATATGAAGAAATAATGCTTGAGATACACAGGTGATGGAATCTTTTGCAAAAGATGGATTGCAAATGAAAATCAAGTTTGCAGCAGCTAACCCTGAAATGATGATTTGGCAGAAGCCCAAAGTCACCAGTCTGGTCTTTTGCGGGTATCCAAGACCAGCACTGAGCTGTGTGAGAAGGGGGAGCTGCGAAGGCTGGGAAAGGGCCTGGCTCAGGCTGTGCAAGGAAACGGAGACATCAGAGCTGCCCCGGGAGATTGCTTGGGAAGCAGGGTGAGAAAAAGACTCTCACAACGTAGTTGGGGTTCCAAGCAGCTGAATGAGGCAGTAACTGATAAGGGTAACATAGAAAATTCGGAGTTGGCGAAAGAGTGTTAGAGATCAGGCGAAAAATAATGAAAAGCAGAGAATGAGGGAGAAGGGAAGAAAAGGGAAAGGAATTTTCTTTTTAAAAGCAAAAATGCTGTAAAGAAAATGAATGGTGCTATTAATAGACATATGATTAAATATTGGAAAATCAAATGTGCTTAAAATGAAATAGTAATTGAGTCTAGGTTGTTGTAGTTGACACTATAGCTAGATATGGTCAGGAGAAATATGAAAAAATGAGAGAGGAAAAATGGCATTTCAAAAGTAATATTTTAGGAACATATTTAATCCTTAAGCTAATACAGTAGAATTTATTAAAGAAAGTGGGGGTAGCTGTATTTTAACAGCTGTTTATTCAAAGAATGATTTAGCATTAGCTAACTGTTTAATTTTCTTGTTTATTTTTTGTGCAGCTTCAGAACCCTGTACGAATCATCTCTGAAATTTTTGGATGAACTTTTGAACCCTTGACACACAGAAGCTTCTGTCATGAAAATTAAAGGAAGGAAGATGTGTTGGTTTTGAAACCAGAAGATTATCTTGTAAAAAATTATTAATACTTCACATTTATATTCTTTTCTGTACATTTGAAGTAAGCAAAATGTATAAAAATGTATATAGAAATAATGTAATAGTAAAGATTTTTCAAATATTTTTAGAGTGGATATTCTGTATAGTATTTTCACATTTGGAAGTAAGTAAAATCATTATCTCTGGATGTGTTTTTTATTAAATAATAATTATATTTTGTCAAATACTTTGAGAGGAGGAAGTGCATAACCTCGCTCCCTGGAGTTATGAAAACGAAGGCTGTTGTTGGGGATCTGGGAAAACATTTCCTGACACAGGAACAAATACATGCTGATAAAGAGTTCACCAAGGACCATTCAGCCTGATCAGCTTAACTGCCTCCTTTCTGTGGGCAATGAGGGAGTGATGGATTCCATTTTTCCTGTTCTTTTCAAGGCTTTTGACAGAGGCTGCTACGGTGTCTTTGTGCTGTTAAACTGCAGAGTGAGAGCCTGGACGGGAGGAACCAGAAACCTCTGGGTTCTGGTGGGAAACGGGTGGGAAACAAGCTGGAGAGCAGGCATGAGGAGCCAGGGCTGACATAAAATCCATGAAGTTCAGCAAGCCCCATGCACCATCCTCTACCTGGGATGGAATAATCCTTTAACCAGCATAGGCCGGGGCCACCGTCCGGGAGATTGTTCAACAAGAACCTGCTGTCAACATTCATGGTGGACAACAAAGAAAAACTTCTTGAGGAGAGTGAATCAAAACTGGAGACTGAATTGGGCCAGGTGGCTCAGAGGGAACATCCCTCCTTGGAGCTGTACAGAACCTGAACTTGAGTGAGCAAGGCCCTCACCAACCTGATCTGATTTTGATGGTAGCCCTACTTGAGCTGGAGGTTTCACCAGATTCGCTCCTGAGCTTCCTCCCAAATTATATTAACCCTGTGATTCTATTATAAGTATACTGGAGGGGAAGTGCCCCAGGTATTACATATGTATTTGAGAAGTACATAAGTCAAATGTTTTATATTTTGCCATTTTTATAAATTAAGACCAATAGTACAGACGTTTAAGCCCTTATTTGACTTTCTTAATGCAACCAGATGCTCTCCTAAGACGAGGAACAGAATGTTGACTGCAAATTATTTTCCCTTAACTAAGGCATTTATAAATCAAATGTGTGAGCTCATAATGCTGAATTTTTATCTATTTTAGGAGATCTAATAGATTTTTCTAGAAAATGTTTCAATTACAGACTGTAAATGGACCGTCCTAGACGTTGGACATCTAACTCCTGGCTCGCTCCAGTTGAGCGAGGTGAGTCCCCCACCTCGTGTCCATGCAGCTGCTTCGTGGGGGTGGTGCTGAGCGGCACTGAAACTGCCAGCGGGTTTAGGCAGCTCCGAGGGGTCCCCTCGAGGGCTCCTGGTTGGGGTTTGGGCACAGGCCTTTCCCCTTTCAAATCAGCTCTCCAGGCAGCCATCTACCTCCCACACCTTGCTTTTTTTTTCTCTAATATCTCTGCCCCAGTGGAATAAACTGCCTTTTCCCAACACTAAGGCTAACCAGGAATTTAGTGTAAAGCATCGCAGCCTCCCTCTCTAGATAAAAGCTAATTTAGTGGGAATGCCTATATTTAAAAACAATTATAAACTTTATAAAAAAAAGTCAGACTTTGCAGGAGGAGAATTGCGATGTGGATGGGTAAGTGAATTCCAGAAGACTCGCATTATCCACAGCAGTGACGCGAGCCAGGGAGATATTGCTGCCGCAGCAGGCAGCCGTAGTGCTGCCAAATGTTTATCTATCAACATCTTTATAAAGACTGTGTTCTTTGGCCTCAGCTCTTCTACATCTGTTAACAGGCAGGTGTTCCAGTAATGACCTTTTAAATCTTCTAATTATACAAGTTAGTTAATGAATATGTAAATCAGTTCCTTTTCTCTGCTTCTCATTCTTTAAATTTGTTTATATTACAAGAGAATTCATTATTGTCTTGTTCTTTGGTGCATTATGCTGCTCTTTCAGTGGTCACTTGTTAGGGAACATTTGTGTCAGACCCAATGTCCCAGAGCCAGGGAGAAATTGAGGCACTAACAACCTGTCACAAATGCAGATTTCTGCTGCAGAAACTGGGAGAAGATACTGCTAAGAATAAACCACTGACCTCCTAGTGCCAGGTGCTTCAGTGATTCTCAAGAGTTGAAATAGTTCTCGGCTTGCAGGGAAGCTGGTAAAGCTCAGCTTGAGCTTCGCTCCAGGTATCTAGTAGCAGCCGGGACACGGTGAAATTTGTTGGCTTTCTGCAGCAGAAGTAACGACCTTCTCAGGATTTCCTGAGGCCAAGTCAGCCAGTGCTCTCTCCTTAGGCCTTTGTGGCAGACTTACAACAGTATGAATTTTAGGTTTTATTCTCTCTGTTCATTGCAAAGCTATTTAAGTCTTGCCAAAGTATTAAATTCATGCATTTTGCTTCTGTTTTCAAGATAATCCAGTTTAAGGCACATGGTGTTTTATCTTTTGGAAGCCTGTAAGTCAGAGGATTTTCTTATTTATTCAGAACGTGAGGGAGAGGGTTTTTGTTTGTTTCTGTTTTCATTTTAAGCCTTCAGCACAGTTTATTCAGCAATCTGCAGCATACAAGGTGCACCTCTGAAAACTCTGTACTTTTAAAGCAGCTCCTTGGAGATGCATTCAGCCTTTGCAAGAAATTGAACCTGGCTTTGAGAATACAATTGTTTGAAATATGAAGACGGCTATCTGAAGAGATTCTTTAGAACAATTTTGATTTGTAGTTGCTGAATTTTCTAGTCACAGCTGTGCCTGTTAGCAGCAATGCCTCTTTGCCCTTCTCTTTCTACATACATATCCAGGACTAACAGTACGAATAAAGAAATAGCTTCAGACTATCTGCAGTGCTGTGAAAGTCTTTCCTCTAACTCTTTTTTTTTTTTTATATATTATTGTTAGTAGTAGTAGTAGCACTAGTTTAATTTTTTCCTGTCCAGGCATCTTTACTTAAGCTTCATGTGTGCTTAAGCTTAAGCTTACCTTTTCTGAAGACAATATTCATTTGCTCTCTTGTATAAGAAATAAAATCCAGTGGTGTTCCACCTCATAGCTTCAAATTCTGAGCTAAGGAAAAGCCAAATAAAGGCTCCCAAGCTTGTTCCTTGGCAAAAATAAATAAATAAATAAATAGAAGTATTTGAAGGTGGAACTGACCATGCAAACTCCACTCCAGACCTTTCATACTTGCAAGGGAAAGAAGAAATGTGCCTCTTTGCCCCATGCTCCTGTGTTTAAACTCCTGTTGGCTGTTCCTAGCAATTGCTCTGAGGTCTGGCTTGGAGACCAGCAGCAGCAGTGCCCAGCTCTGAAGGATCAGCCTGCACTGGCTGTTCCTGCTCAGGGAGGAACTGGGATGAAAGGGGTCAGCACCCCCAAAGCTGCCCAGGTTCCTGCGCTGACACAGGGTAACTGCAGAGAAACTCTCCACCAGGGCAGTGAAGTGTCTTCTCCACGTCTAACTTCCTCATTCCTCCTTTTTCTGTCTAGTGACACATGCAAGTTCACAGCAAACAGGCACCAACCTTGCCTGGGCTTTAAGGGCTCTGTGCTTTCAGCTTCAATTTGCTCAACAATCTGGATTTTTTTGCACTGTGTTATGTTGTTTGGCACAGGTATGTCCTTAGTCTCTTCTGGAAACAGAAGCATCTGTTCTGTTCCACTTCGTGATTCCAGAAAAACAAGGCAAAAAATGTATGAGGAAATTTAAACACTGGAAATTTCCCTCCTGTTACTAGTGGGCATTTTATCACAGAGGACCTCCATAGCAGCCCTGTTACTATTATTTTATTGCTTATGACTCCAGTAAATAGAAGCTGCTACCAACTTTTTCTCCTGTGTCATTTTTATCTCTTTTTTTTACAAGAAAGTGGCCTTCCTTTCACAAAATAACTTAGTTCTCAAACATGTGACTTGACACTTATTTTGTACCATTTCTCTTTCTGCAGACATGGTACTAAACTGTTCAATGTAAAACTCTGATTCATTGATTGACGTTGCTGCCAACTTTGTACCAGTTTCAAATATATCTTCAAATTTAATCAGTTCATGCTTGCTTTTTGTCTTGTCATTAATGAAATTAAATAAGATGCGTCTCCAAAACATTGGTAGTAACTCCTTTCAGCCTAATCTATTTCCCTCTTCTATTTAATATTATTCCTGCCATAGTCCTTGTTTCTGTTTTGCTTTCCTTTGTTTACTTGTTTCATAATGTAACAACCACTATTCACTAATTGCCTAAAAAGATACCTGAGTATCAGCTTAATAGGAAACATAGGCTTTGCACACTGACCTTTTTTGCTTATTAAGGGTGTATATTTGCTGCTCAATTTTATCAGAAGGCATCTAGGGAAAAAAAATAAGTATCTGTAAGAGGACACAAATCAGACTGGATCAATCTAAGGGCACATTAAAAAGAAACACATTTAGCCCACGCTCCAGACTCGTTCAGGACAGTGTGACACATGTTCTCACTGCTCCGTTGAAAGAAGGCTTTTGCTGAGGCTGCTCTTTTCACTCACCATAATGGCAAAAGCCACAGTCTTGAACCCTTCTCTAAGGCTGCTCACTTCAATATGTAACACGAAGTATTTTGCTCTTGCTTCTTCCTCAGATCCAAACAAAGGGAGGTTCTAAGCTTGTCCTCGGTTTCACAAACCTGAACTTCCATCATGGCAAAAACAACAGTCCCTTTTTTCTGCTCCCTGTCCCCAGATTCTCTGAGACAGACCATTGCCCTTGATCTGCAGTATGGCTGTTTTCATGAGGCGGCCTTGCCCACAACACCCAAAATACTTGTTTTGCAGGGAAAGCTGGACCTATCCCTCGCTTTGGCAGGTCACCAGGGCCAGCAGATGAATTCCCTCCAGTAAAGTGCAGCCAGAGGAGTTCTCTGTGTGATTCCCACAACTGACAACCTTCTGCAGATGTTTCAGTCCTCACCACAATATTCAAACTCAAGGACAGTATAGACTGCATGACATACAACATGTGAGTCAAGAACTATACTATATATATGAATGAAGAAAGTGCTTTTTAAATGAAAGAAGTTGAAGATGGAGATACTAACTTCTAGTGTTCATTGGATTTTTGTTGTTACTTTTTCAGAAGTCTTCAGCAGGCTGAAAAGACTAGTTCTGCTAGGACCAAAAAGACATGTTAAACCAGCCCAACTGCAGTGAGTCTGGGAACTGTTTGATGTGAGGAGATGAGATGTGTGGAATAGCCGCCAATCCTTAGCTCCTGAGCCAGGCTGGTCAGCCTCCCTCCATCGGGAAAGTTCCATGATCACAGTGAGCAGCACCTAGTGATCACAGAATGTAGCTTGCAGCTTTTAATTTGTAATATATCAGGGTTTGTTCACTGAATAACAAATGAGATCTGAACTGGAAAGTATCCTGTACCCTCTATGATAGACTCGCCTAGACAACCAGCATTCTGGACAGGTGTCATGGTTTTGGCTCCTAAAATATGTTATCTTTGCTGAAAAAATATATTTGTAGAAATACCTTTTTATTTTACTTTTTAATTCTGGTGAGGGGAAAGGGAGAATTCTTTTTGCACAACCCTACTGTGAAGACCGTCTTCATCTCTCCAATTCTTAGCATCTTCGAGTTTACCACAACTCTTATTTCTAATTTTATTGAATTTCTATTGAACAAAAAAAATGCCTATTAGAAAGTATATTTCTTTCTTGATATTCTATCTAACTTTCTGGATTTCTTTCAAGCACATTCCTAGATTTCTAGGTGGTTCCTAGGGTAAGAGTTATGAACCCCTTCATAATTTTCACAGACAAAAGGTGCTAATGGTAGGTTTCCCTTGGTGTTGTGACTGCCAGAGTGTTTGTTTCCTCTTTTCTGTTACTTCAAAGTTGATAGCTGCTCATTGGTTTCACTGCATGTGGTGGATCAACATCTTTTATATAAGACCAGACCTCTCCATGACTCAACCACTCAGTCACATGCTCCATTTTGCAGAGCAGAAATGCTCATGGAAATGCTCGGCCTAGGGGGAGGATTCTCCTGAGAAGTCAAGTGTTTTGTGTTTGCTCTTTGATGCTGTGTCAGAACACTCTGAACTGGAAGAGACCGCAAAAGGTGTCTCTAAAACACTTCTAAAACAGTGACTCACAAAAGACCAGAGAGCAACCATGTCTCTTCTGTTATTTGACTTCTGAGAGTTACGCCAAAACCTGTGAATATTCTTAACATTATCTTGTACTCACAAAGATACAGAAGGTAATTTTAGCGCAGTACAAATAATGGTGCTTTTCCCAGCTGTCATTGCCATGAACTTTTCCCACATTTCTTCCCTGGTCACCGCATATCCTCAGTAACCTTCCTTTAAAAGAAACACATCATATGCCCAAACAGTCTGGTACTGTGAGCTATCAGAGCGCCCTTGGCAAGACTGGCTGACTTTTCAACATTAGGCACTGTGCACTTCCATTCTATTACTTGCTATTCAGAATAACCCATGTCCATAAGCATCAAGCTAAAAAAACTAGTGAAAAGAAGCAGAGCTCAGTTGTTCTTTCTGCATTTGAAATTGCTGTCAAATCTATTGTTGAATTCTAGATTTCCTCCTAGTGGTTTTCTCAATGATACTCCAAGTTTATAAGAACACAATAGGTACAGCAATTATCCTAGCCCGCAAATCACCCCCAGGTGTGTCTATGTATCTGTTACAGCAAGCTGGAAAACACTGTTTTCCAGGAAAAAAAAAAAAAAACATGGAGAGTGTAAGTTTAATCCAAGAGCACATCATGCCTTCAATAACACAGAGCCGCAGAGAGGCACACGGCATAAAAACAAAAGGGAAATAGCACAAACAAGGCGTCTCGCACCCTCACCGCCAAGGGCTGCGACTGGGGCCCAGACCTCGGCTCTGTGAAAGCAGAGTTCAAAAGCATCACTTAAGAATATAGCTAGAATTCAAAATTTAGGCACTCCAAAGTCAAGAAATACTGAAATTAGGATGTGTTTTAGCTGCATCTTTGAGCACCTACAGGAAGATGTTACCTTGATTCATATTAATACATGCTCCCCGTTTCACACTAGCTGTTCCTTACTCACTTCTCAGCCTCTCTCTGCTCAATAGCTGATTCCAGATGTAAGAGAATTACCTCATGTTTTCTCATATAATGGAGATTCTGAAAATTGAGTATGTTATGAAACATATATGTGTGTAGTCTGATAATACTGGGCAATATTAGCTCAAGTTTAACTGTTACGGAGACACTTTTAATTTCTAAAGCGCAAAATTAAGTTTTTAAGTTCTTTCCAGTTGCTGAAGCTTAGCTGAATAGTAGAATGCTAGAATCTGCAAGAATAATAAAAATTAGTTGGAAATTAAACAAAGGTGCATAATGTTGTTTTGTTCGATATTTCTCCTATAATATACATGAGTTGCTGTTGCAACATTTTTGTTTTTCAGAACTTTTAATTCCTAAGTCTTGCAGGACAAAGTGATTTAAGCTACTGCAGGTCTATTCTTTCAGGATGATGAAGTGCATTAATCTTATTCATCCTTTAATTTAGCACAAGAAGAGTGGATACCTCAGGGAATTATTATAGGCTATAAGATCCATTCACTGAGTAGTAAATCTTAACCATAATAGTGAAGGTAGATAAAAATAGAGCTTTTTAAGTGTTTCTGACTTCTCGCCCATTGAATATCTCAAAAAAACTCCTTTAAAATGTGACTCTCTATGGCTATTTCAAAATATTTTTGATCAATTGAAACCAAATCCAATTACTGATTGTAAATCTAGTGATGTCAGCCTGTTTCTCAAAGAACAAGAATCCACTCACAGAAACAGCTACTAAGTAGACTAACAGTCTAATTATTTAACCTGACTAAACTATCTTGATATGCTCAGATGTTATTTTTTTTTCCAAATGGGCTAAGAACTCTAAACACCAACAAATTCAGCAGGAATCCAGGTGGTCTTGAGGCTGAAATCTGCCTCCACAGGCCTCAAGACCTGCAGGCCACAGCGGGCGGCCTCTACAGCACCCATCTGCTCATAGGGGCCGGCACAAAGCCAGGGAGCTTTCCTGGCTCCTCCTGGTGCCAGTACCCTCTACGTGTTCTCATAGAGGTTGTTCCCTTTCATAGCCTCATCCTACATATAAGGACTTCATAACTAGCCTTAGATTTTAGATTTATTGCTGCTTGTATCTCCGTCTTGACACACAAAGGAGATTCTCATCTCCTTGGATGACATCGCTGGCTCTCAATGTCCCTATATTGTTACTTGCAGGTTGTTTCATGCCATCTTTTCCTTCTCTAGAACCAAATTTATTTCAAATACAACCTCACCCCACCTTTTAATCTAGATATCTCCAGCAGTGGCATTGGAACAAGTCAGCTATAACACTAAACAGCCTCCAGAAGAACACTGTTTCTGTGTAGACCCCTGAACACCTACATCTACAGAAGCATCCTCAGCAACTCTTAATTCCAGCAGGAATTTAGGAGATTTTCCTCCCAAACCCAAACTACTGGGTGCACTAAAGAGCCCAATCTGGTAGCAAGCCCTGCAGGGATCCTGTAGCCCTAGAAGTCAGCTCAAAACACGCTACCATAAGCACTTGTATAAACAGCTGTTTAGGTCTTCGGTTAATGTAAGGCGCATTTATTGTTTCCAGTTGATGCAAGTATCATCTGGTTCGGGTCTCCCAGGTAATTTGCTCTAGCTGCAGTTTGTCTCTTAGGCCCTGAACACTCCATTTTAGGCTCCTTTCCAACTGCTCTTTCCAGCAACCCATAAAACCCATTATCATTCAGTTACAGCACAGGGAATAAAAGAGCAGCTCGCAGCTTACCAGTCATAACTAAAATCAACCTACTTTTTTTTTTTTTCTTTTTCTTTTTTAAACTCTATCACACATGGAGTTGCCCAGTCCCAGAGGAGTTTTCCTTCCGGCTCCACATTTAACTCCTGCTTCTCAGCGCTCAAGAAATGTTTAGACTAAAACTTCTTAGGTGCTGCAGAGAAAACACATTTTTCTATTACAGTTTTGAATATAAGAAGGAAAGTTTATAAAAGCAACAATTAGCAACAGTACATTAAAACAGAAAGGTAGCTCTTCCTAAGCTATTCCTAGATAAAATTGATGTCATATTCCTAAAGTGAATCCTACCACACACTTCCAGCTCTTTTATCTATATGTTAAAAGTTCTCATTCAGTATTATTGATTGGGTGACACTGCAGCATTTTTTTTTCTGTATTTTTTCTTTGATTGTGTTCCATTCTTCCCAACACCAAGGAAAATATGAGTCTGTTTGACAATTATCTAACAACTGTTTGGTCACCCTGTCACAGGTGTTGCAACAATACGGAGTTATGCTGTTGCCAAAAGCCTTGTGATTAAATACTGATAAAGAAACCACTGTAGATTAGGCACTCACCTGATGCCAAGATCTATCCTTTTCTAGACCCTGCAAATTCTATTTATTTTTCATGCCAAATTGAATTCAGTATGAATTCATTTAAAAATCTCAAAAGCTCTGCTAGCATTGCAAATATGAAAGCACTAAATCTAATACTGATACTCAGTGAATTCTGTATTGGGCACCAAAAAACCTGCAAAGTTTAGTTATACTATGGCATGGTCAATAGCTGAAAAGCAAAAATAAGACTCACTGCTAATGCAACCAGAGGCTACACCTTTTTATGCCATTGAAGACTTCTCCAGTTAGAAACTCCCAGTACCTTGAATAAAATTAGTCATTGAATGGAGAAATCAAGTACAGCACTGAAATACAGGTGGGTATTTGTACCATTAGGGAGAGACTTTCCTATTACAGCTTTTGGTTTCCAATAATCCCAGCCTCTGCAGAGCTTCTCTATCTCCACTCCAAGTAGTGTCAGCAACTCTGGTGCCAGACAGTTCTTAAGATCAAATTCTTCATTCTTGTCTCTTAAAATCTTTTGATTGTGTTTGATTATGCACAATGTCTTGCATTATAAGAATGAAAGAGGGGTCCAGGCTCACAAAAGATACTTCGAAGGAAAAGATAACAGTGGGACTCTCTAGGTGCAAGGTACTCTTTAGCTGATGCTTCAGTTGTTCCATTCCCTAATATTTTTTTTTCTCATTCTAGATGGTTATTCTATGAGCCAGGATTTTCCCTTCAAAAAAAAACCCAAAACATTTAAGTGAATAATGCAACATATCTTACCCTTTCCAGTGGTCAGAAGCACCATTACTACTGAACATAAATAGACACCTGCCTTCTTTAAGTAACCCTGTGTAGAAAGTAGGCAGCTAGGAAATGCCAGATCACCCCAAAGAGGGTCCTGTCTGTCAGCACCTGAAAGGGAGTTTGTGGCTCCTGACACCATCAATACACACAGCAGGAGTCGGTGCCATTCTTCCCGTGGCAGCGGGATGTGGATCCAGAGGAGATCTTCCTATCCTTGTTTTTCACGGCCAGCAAGATGGGAGCATTTGTGCCCCAGGGAGGGACAGGAGGTGGCAGAGGGTGCCCGTGCGTCCCGGGCCGCCGGCCCCGACCCTGCCGGTGGGTCTCTGTGCGAAGCTGCAGGGAAAGCAGTACGGGCAACATTAGGACTCGCGACTAATAAAAGGGTAAATAAAGTTCTTACTGGGAAGTGACATTAAACAAAATGATCTCACTGCACTTTTTCTTTTTCTATATGAATAGCAGCATTTTTTTTTCACCTAGAGGCTTTGAGTATGTCCTTAAGAGGCGGAAAATGTAAATGAATGCAGTTCTGCCAATTCTGCCTTGGCTGGGCCTGGATACCCACAAACCTCTCTAGCTCTTTCTCCCTTTCTCTCCCTCCCTTCTTCCCCATTCCCCCCCGAAAATGCATCTTAAAGCTCTGTCAAGGTATCATCTCGGTTACTCAATCTTAGATAAACTGTCTGATAGGGAACAGTAGTTCCCTGAGGATTTTGGACCCATTAACAGGACAGATGATCTGCAATTAACCTGCTCGGAAGCCTAGAGTAGTGAAAGGGAGGAGGGGCAAGAGGAAGAAAGAAAATGAAGAGAATTAATTTAATTCTTTTTTTTTTTTTTTAAGGGAGGGCTTGTCTATGCAGGTAGCATACATATATATATATTTATATATATATATATACACACACACACACACGATATTCAGCACAGCTGATCACCTTTTACTCAGGATTTTCTTCAGACTTAGATAAACTTGACAAATACCTTTGTGATTCCTTGCTGACAGGTGCAATCCCACCCTGTGCAAATACACGCACGCGGTTGCTAAGATCTGTGGGTGTTCCTATGCCTGCGCATATGCACTTCTCAAATTCTGATTGCCTTCCCTTGTAATTAGACAACAGCCCTTCAGAGGCTTACAAATGTGACCTCAGGAACCAAGTACTTGTTAAACATCAAATGCTATCTTTTTGTTTTACATTCTTACATTTCTTACATTTACATACTTACCCTTTAACAGCTTTAACTGCTTTAATCCTATTTACAGCATTTTACTTACATCACTTAATTACTATTACTTATAAGTATGTAACAATCATCTTTTTGCCTATTTTTATGCCTAAATTGTTCTCTGAGAATCTTATGCTTTGACCAAATCATGTATTTTATCTTCTTTTCTAAGCTTGTTCTCCCACTTTTTCTTTCAGGTAATTTTGGCACCTTTTCTTCCTATATCTCTCAAAATTCTACCATTAACTCAGCATCTCAGCTTATTCATTCATTCCTCCTTCTATTTCGTTCCAGACAACATTAAATCAACAAAACTAATCCCATATTCATCTTGCCTCTTCCAGGCCTGGCTGCTTCTGCCTGCCTTTTGGAGCAGAGATGTTTGCCTTTAATAAAAATATTTTGTGGCCCAGCGAAACAGGGAGAGAAATACAGAGGGAGAGAGGCAGATTGACCTTATTGTGCAATGGTTTTATCATGTCCTTGAGTCCACAGAATAAAGATCTGAACATTCAAGATTTCATTGCAAGTAGCTCTCCAGGCCATCTGGGCTTATTCTCTCTTGCTCTGGTCCTTCAAAGGGAAAGTTTGATTCAAACTTGCAGGTTTCTCATGAAAAGTCTTAGTCAGACACGACCACACGTTCAAACAAACAAACAAACAAGAAGTATTTCCATGAACAATTCCTGTTCAGCTCTGGTTACCATGGATAAGGGTGTACATTTTTCATATGTATAACATCATATGGATTATTCTGTTCTTCTTTTGCTTTTCCTTACATGTTTTTCATACCTTCCCCAACACAGCTATGATAAAGACCCAGCTTCAGCAATTAAGCACGTGTTAAACTTGAATTTGATACTCACTGCTCGAAATTTATAGATCTATAATTTCCAATGTCCTTCTTCCCTGCAGGCTCACATTCACTCCTGGATACATTAAAAGCGAAGGGCTGATATTCCATCCCCTCAGCAACCACACAGTCTCTTTCTTATTTTAGAATCTCGTGCTGAAAACATTAAATATGACCTTGCCAAAATAATTTACCGATATACTTTTCTATCTCTTTTTCAAAACTATGAAGTCCTAAAGTTTTGTTAGAACCCTGCACCATCCCTAACTTCAACATTTTACTGGTGGTTGCAGTAATTTTCACTAATTACTTATACCCTTCAGAATTCCTTTTTCCATTTTTTCGGTTAGTTCAAGACTTCTTGAAAATTCGAGAACAAAAATCACACACAAAGCAACCTAACAAGGTTAGTAGATCAGAACATGCATGTTTAATTTAATACAATAAATATGTAAAATCTTGGCACTGTAGCATCTCTTGCTTGAGGAAAAGTCTTTTTAACGGGTTTTAAATGTATTTTAAAACATTTTAAAATACAGCTTGCATGTATGATGTTTTTAACACTGTGATTCTGTTACTCTTCTCATTTACATAGAGACTCAAATCTCAGAGTTTTAATCCACGTCATTAACCCAGCTCTGTATACTTAAAATATTGACTTTGACGTGTCTGTTCCTGGGGCTTTAAGATAGGCCAGTGTATCTTTGCAGGTGCAGCCTAATATAAATAAATACAAATATTTTTAATTAATATATTATATATATTAATATAAATATAAAGCTATAAAGCAAGGCCAGTTCTGTATTGTCAATCCTTAGACTTGCTGCTCCTGAGAATTGCTACTTGAGCTGCTTCCAAATGCCTGGTCGTCTACCAGGCGACTCTTTGCTCTTTGGCACTTTGCTCTGGTCTTTGCCAGCCTCGTGCGCCCCAGGATTTCCTTCTCTGATGGACGCCCTTTCCTCTGCATTTTGCACATTGCTTCACATGCATTGGAACAAATGTTGTTGTTTTGCTAATCCACTGCACAGAGTGGCTATGAGAATTTTAATTTCCGTTTAAAACCTGCAGAGAATGTGATCATAAATTCGTAGGAGCGATGCAAACCATCTGTGGCACAGCTACAGCGACTTCCCGTGTGATATTTTGTTTTGACAAACATCCTGCCCTCTCCCTGGGCTTGTTGTTCACTCCCCTCTTACCTTCGGTTGCTTTGCAGCTCTGCTAATCCAGACGACCTTTCTCCGTGTTCCTACTACTAGCTTTTAAAGCCAGATGGTTTGCATAACCCATGAGAATGTAATAATTTATGATTCAGCACTTTCACTTCTCATCTTGTCCTTTCCGTATCATGCTTCCCCCTCCTCCAGCCCTTTCAGTGCTCTGGTTTCTTTCAGAGTTGTTGAAATTGATTTCAAGAGTTTAAAACCTTTGGGCTGAAGGGGACCTTTTGACGTATTGGAACTGCCCCCTTGCAGGTTGTGAGCAGCCAAGTGCAGAAGTGCAGAAACAGGAAGAGCCACCGCTTCGATCCTTTGCAAACCCCAGGCCACGGAGGCTCTTCTTCTCCAGGGAACTGCTATGGGTTCCGCTCTGGGCAACCCATCTCCAACATCTGTGAACAAGCACCCATGGGGAGCAATTTTGGCATCCCACCCTCCTCCAGGACCGGTATATTTTACCCTAAAGGGTTTTCACTATTTAACTTTCTGGGCCATGGCAAAATCACATCTCAATTTTCTAATTTTACTCCTGCTTTCAAATACCTGGAGGGTGAGTCCATGATGACTGCGCCTGGCTAGAGGCAGGGGTGAAGGAAGTCCTGACGCAGAGTTATTTACTGCAAGGGTGAGGCAGATGAGGAAGCACCTGAGACTTGGGCAGCACCAGGGACACCAGGAGGTGCTGGAATGGGCCCCCATGTCCCACCATGGGACCCATGGTGGACAGCAGCGTGGAGTAGGGGTGGAGAAGGATGGTGGCCTCTTGGCAGGGCACCATAGCTACTGATCTGCCTCCCTAGAAGTATGCACGGCTGGGGCTGCTGCTCCAGGCCTTTCCATGCTGACACTGGGCCATGCTGAGAGGCTTCACAGCCTGGCGAGGGCACCATGGGCCCTCAAGCTGTAGATGTCTGTAAAGAGCAAGAATTAAGGCTGGCTCTTTGCTGGAATTTTTGTTGACACTTATTCACAATACTTTGATCCCTATGGATAGTGGAAGCCTCTTGAGGTCCCTACAGACGAGTGCCTCTCCAGGTGAGTGCCTACCTGTCCGTGTTGCCCCTGTCCACAGGGGTGGGTACCATGTGGAGACCAAGGATGATAGTGTTGAAGGTCTCTGATTCCTACAAAGAGCAGGAGTGGTCCTAGAGCAAAAGGGCCAGGAGAGACTGAGCAGAATTTAGGACTATTGATACCGATAGTATCAATAGGTATGGACTGGACAGGCACTCATGCCCCTCAATGCTGGCGGGTGACAATGTCCAAACGGCAGCAATATCGGCTTGAGGGCTAAACCCCTCTTGATGCTGGGTGAACCGGAGAGGGATGGTGGCCCCTCAACAGAGCGCCATAACACGATACCATGGTGGTTTGCACGGCTGGGGCTGCTGCTCAGGCCTCTCCTTGCTCACAGGGGTCCATTCAGTTCCGGGTCTTTCACAAGAAATACACTGACGTGCTGGAGTGCGTCCAGGTAAGTGCAATGGGAGAGAGAAGGGGCTGGAGCACAGACCTCACGAGGGGCGGCTGAGGGAACTGGGTTTATTTAGTCTGCAGAAGAGGCGGCTCGGCGGAGGCTGTAGAACCTCAGGCTTTACAACCGCCTGGAAGGAGGCTGTCGTGAGGACGGGGTTGGTCTCTTCTCCAGAATAACTACCACAAGGACAAGAGGAGATGTCCTCAATTTGCACCAGGGGAGGTCAGGTTAGATATCAGGAAGAACTTTTACACAGAAAGAGTGGTGAAGAATTGGAACAGGCTGCCCAGGGAAGTGGGGTCACTGTCCCTGGAAATGTTCAAGAAATGTGTAGATGAGGGACGTGGTTTAGCAGGTGGTGCTGATGGGTTTACGGTTGTACTCGATGATCTGAAAAGTCTTTCCCAACCATCACGACTCCCTGCTTCCACATCTGCGCCCTGGGAGAGCGGCCAGCACAGGACTGGCCCGACTGGAACAGCCGTTGAGGGCGGGGCGGGGCCTGCTTGGGGCGGGGCCTGACCGATAGGGGCGTGGCTGCCCGTTTGGAGGCGTGGCCGGCGAGCGGGGGGCGTGGCGTGGCCGCCAGGGGGCGTGTCCTGGAGGCGCGGCCGCTGTCCGGGGTGTTGAAGCGCCGCGGAGCCGCCGC